>VXBZ01010668.1:0-60284 GCA_013399135.1 Heliornis fulica
ACTTCAGTCTGCAGGAGTCAAGAGATGAAATCCAAATGTAAGCTGCCCTCTGAACAGGCTGTGGAGCTTCTATTGTGGGGAGCATAACTGCAGTAAGGGCTGTGGATGCCTTGTGAAGAGGAACAGCCTCTTGCATTTGTTTCTCTGAAGTTGTTTCACACAATGGTAGGATTTGGCTCAAAACCAGTTCCCAGCCAAATCTGCTTTCTCTTGACCTCCTGCTCCCAGTGAGGCTCCAGGTTCAGGACTGGATTTGTTCCAAAGCCTTCACTGCACTAAGTTTTTAGGACACTCTGCAGGACAAGTCCCAACTGATAACAGACTCGCTGGCACTACTGCTGGAACAGAAGTGCCAATCAAACAGCATGGCTCAGGGCTCTGGATGACTCCCAGCACGGTATGGAAATCCACGTTTGAATCTACCACTGCCACCCTTTGCAGCCCAGCTTGCCAAGGTAAACCGGACATTATCCACTCTGCCTACCAGTGGGAAACCATAGTGGTTCATGGGATGAGCCAAGGAAGATCCCAGATCCTGCCTGAGAAGGAGCATTACCCATCCTGAGGGAAAGACTGAGAAATACAAGAGTTCCTGCTGTCCGATCATCACGCGGGGCTGCTGGCTGCTCAGGAAGAGCTGGAGAATTCACTGACAGACCACCACTAATCACTCGCTGTCTGCTAATTAAAAACCCAGTGGCACACCGTGTTCCCTTGGAGAGCCAGCAGCCTTTTCAACAGCTGAGCACCTTCTGCATTCTAGAACAAACAAAAAGATACGTCTGTCTGAAAGCTGACAAGCATAGTCCTAGCTTAGATTAATTAAAATGTAGTCTTTTACCTCTGTTTTATTGAGGCTGCTTCTTCTTATCAGTGGGAATTTTGTGCAGAGGGAAAACCAGAACATAGATTATTCCCCAGCAAAAGCTTTGTTCTTTTTCCTGCTTCAACTAGTATAAATCAGGATTCATTGTGCAGAAGTCAATGGAAAATCGGTTGTTTAAATGTGAAGAACACAGCCCTCTATTGCTATCTGATAGCATGTTTAAGCAGCAGCACTTGCCTATTGGTACCTTTTGTGCTGTGCAGAAAAGTGTTACAGACCTGGAAAGTTGTGTGCTCTGTCAGTGGCAGAAACATGGGAATGGCTGGGCAGGAGTTTGCAAAGGAATTATAGGAACTTGCTTCCTCTCTGAGGAAACTGATGTGGGGGACAACTGAGTTATGCCAGCGCAGACCAGGGAATAACAAAACTGAAGGCAAAGCTACAGCCTGAAGCTTTTGTTGGGACAAAACCCCCACTGAACAAGGAAGTAACTAAAACTACTCACTGAGGTGCCAACACGTAACTAACAAAGCACGCAGGTACCTAGCTGAGGGGGGGCACCGCTCACCCCCTTGTGCTGCACTGCTTGGTGCAGCAGTGTGTGGAAACTGAGGACACTGAGGAAAAGAGGACACTGCCCCACGCCCCTCTGAGCCCAGAGATAAATACTGCAGACCAGCCATCCCGCTTGACCTCCTGGTTCTGTGAGATTTGTTTGCTATAACACAAGGTGGCCTGGCCAAATCCCATAATCAGAGATAGAACTGCCTGCATTGTGCTGTTTCAGGAGAAGCAGAAGTATTATCCCATGTGAGAAAAAAAAAAAAAAAAGTCATTTTTAGGATCAATTTTTGGTTTAAAGGACCTTAAATGTTCAAATAGAAGGAGGTCGGGCTAACTCAAATTTGCTGAGTCTTACTTAAACACAGAATAGTTTGTCATCAGATATATTTAACCTCAGAATAATACATTTTCCTCAAAATAAGGCACAAGTGGCACGTAAAGACTCCAATTAATAAGGAGACTAGAACACAGGCTAGAAAAAACCCAAACCAAACCAAACAATGCAAAAAAACCTCAAACCAAAACACAGAGCTATAACAAAGAAAATAATCCAAGTATTTCTTTTTCCTGGTTTAAAAAGTGTGATTAATTTGCTTGCAATGTAAAGCTGGAAAAGCAACGGAACAAAGACACATCTGTAGCCCTGAGTTCGCTGGGGGGGGGTCCTTCAAGCGCTCCTCTAACATGCAGTATTGTGATAAACTTTACCATTCACCAGGCTGGAGAGAAAGCTCTTCTGCTCTCCTCACAGAGCAACTTAATTCTACTCCTCCCTCTCTCCTTGGCAGCAGAAGCTTGAATCAAAAGGAAACTGTATTAAAGAGAAAAGCAGAGGGTGTTAAGTGGGTTATGTAGTCAGTGAATGAGGCAACAGAGAGGAAAAAAGCAGAAGCCGGACACAAAGCTGCTGTGTTCCAGAAAGCAGCTGAATAAAGAAAGCGCTATTTGGGAAAGAGCAGCTCTTTGAAACTTCAGAGCCTCATTCAGAGCCCACTGGTGGCAGCACAAGAACTCCTGCTCGCCTCACTAATCAAGCTGTTCTAAGTCTTCACATCTTTTCACTTTAAGATTAAAGAATGACATATTTTCCCTCAAGGTTAATACAGTCAAGGAGTATTTTTAGTAACAGAAAGCAGTTTCCTTAAAGGAAGGGTTTGACAAGATGTGCAAAAAATAACACAAGCAAAGCTTTCACCTTTGTGCACAGGTATCCACCTTGCAGCTCATTACAGACACCTTACTTATTTGATGGTAGACTAAATTTTGTAACCTTAATGGAACCCAATTTTTTTTCTGATTAAAAATAAAACATGACATTGTGTAGACCTTCACCTCAATAAATAAGCTTTTCTGATCAAGTGAGAGAGAAACTAGTGAACAGACGCTAAAGAAAAACAGAAACGTGACCGCCATTAAAAGTTTGTATGGAGACTCTATCAACCCCCCCTTTCCCCCCCAAACTATTCATTCAGCGTAATGCTATTAACTGTCCAAGGCAAGCATTCAATGGGGATCAACCCACGATTCATATTCTGGTACAGCATAACCCCCTTGTACAAGTGGGAAGCCAGAAGGAAGCTCACCACACACCTCCAGGTTTCTGAAGGGGAATCTTTGTGTCTTCCATTAAACATGTGTGCTCGTTTACATGTTCAATACAGCAGCAGTGCTCGCAGCCATACGATGCCACATTCTTGCTCACACACATGTTCACACGTGCAAATGTTTGGGTTTGTATGGCTTACATGACTCAAAGGGCTTGTTTGTGGGCTGTGTATGGTGGGAAAAACAAACCAGCCCTGAAGATGACTCATGGGGTGTGGATTGGTTTTTATTTGGAAAGAACAAAACAGTAACACCAAAGAACCGCCATTTTAAAAGGAGGCTTCCCCACAGAATGCAGCCTCCCACCTGGATCCGGCAGGCATCCCGTGGGCAGATGCAAGGTACTGCACCTAGCAGCCATGCCAGGGAGCTCCAGCAGCAGCAGCACCAGGTCACTTTATTTCCACAGAATAAAAGCAGGGAGGAGCTGATGGGGAAAAGCCACTTCCAGCTATGGCTTTTGTCAGGAGAATAAGAGTACAGCCCTGATACAAGCACAGACTGGGTCTCTGTTCAGAGCTATTCATCTTACAGCAACCGCTGAAAAGCGATGCAGCCGAACAATGGCTGGGGAACCCACACACACCTCATCAGCCAGAGCACGTGTGTTGGCCTGCTGGCTCTCACTGAATCTCCTGGTGACACATGCATAGTGTTTGACACTTCAAAAGTAACAATTTACTAAGAAGTAGAGGTCTTCTGGTACAGTGCAGTGGGAAACAAGATGCCCCGTCATCTGTAACAGCCACACACATCCTCCCAGTCACTTGCAAAGGCCTTAAAACTACAGCTGGCCCAAACAGCTGTTTTGGCTTGAAACTGCAACCTGCTTTCCTGTTCTGCTTTCCCACCCTGCTTCTAAGAGACAATGAATTGTGCTTGCATAGGTGTTTGCTGAGATCACTATCACCTTTTCCTTAAGAACTGCAGGAGCAAAGGCAGCTATGTCCCAGTGAGCCTGATGATTGTTCCCAGCTAGCCCAGTCCATCTGCCTTTTCCTGCTGAGGTTTCCAGCCTCCCTGCAGCTTCTTGCCCTTCTCCTGGGCACCCAGCCACTGCGGCCACAGCTTCTGCTTTTGCACCAGACTCGGATCCCCATTGTTTCTGCAACTCACTTGGAGGGGCACACTTTTTCCATATGTGCTGATTACCAGAGATTTGGTTCCTGTGTTCCCATTTAAAAATATACTGCCTAAAGTTCAGCAGTTTGTTATCAGATACGGCTCTCCCCAGACAATGCTGTGCCCCATTACAACACAAGCTCTGACAAACTCAGGGCATACAAGAACCCCCTGGTCCCTCCAAGTAGCCTGACACAGTCAGTGCTGCATAAGATCTGATAGTACTTTTGTTCTCAGCACTGATTTCTCTAGGGAAAGGATTCAACAGTGTACATAATGGCATATAGTAGGATTCCAAATTCTCCTCCAGGTCTCGTTTAAGCAGACACACTGCATATATCAACACCAGCAAGATCTAAGTCTCACAGTAACAGCTGTGACTATACCAGAGGTAGAACGGCAGATCCCTAGAGATGCCAGGCAGAGGGAGGAGAATGCCAAACCATGTGAAATTAAGACATGCTCACTCATCAGATTTACCCTTGGGCATTCGAGGTTTCCACTACATAATTGCCAGTGGCTCTATCAGAAAGGCCAATACTAAAAAAAACCCGTAACGACCAGTTCTTGCCCTCACTAGTTCCCCTGTCTCACAGGCATCTAACAGAGCAGCTCGGGTTTTTAGATTCAAGGGGTCTTCAACCAGGGCAGCTAATGAGTGAGCTGTTTTCCTGCAGGTGCTTTACCATGAGGGGTTGATGAAGGCATCTAATGCTTTTTGCAACTGATTTAATGCCATCTTCCCTCTGGAAAGAAATACTGTGACTTGAACCGTGGAGTTTAGTGGTTTGCTTCAGAATAGCTGAGTGCCCCAACCCAGCAAGAATCAAGGGATGTTTGGAGGAGCTGCAGGTTCTGCTGCAAAGGGAAGAGCTGGATTTCATGGGTCCCTGGGGAAGATGGAGCCCTTTGCGTCCTGCCTGATGATCCAGTGGCACGGGCTGTGGAAGTCACTGTGGCAGAGCCTAAGCCATGCTGACCTTCCAGGGTTGGTGTGCTGCTCTGAGAACCTCAAAAACTGTGTCTTTATTTGAAAAGAGGAACTAAATCCCATCCCCACTTCCACTTCCCAGGACAGGAACCAATCTGGTTCCAATGTGGAACCAGAACTCTGGAAAGCCACGGTGAATTAGCTGACACTAGGGGTGGTACATATTACTAATGTGTCTCTCCCCCTACTCAACCCCACCTTTTCCTGAAAGAAGAGGATTAGCATGCGTTATCAGCATGTTTTGAAGTAGTTTGCTGCAAATCCCTAACTGCCCCGAGCACACACAGTTTTAGGAATAACCATTGTAGGTGCTCCCCTAGAACAGGCAGGACGTGTAGCCAAACTGTCTTTAAGACAGCTCAACTGTAAAACACAATTGCTGGTTCAGTGACTTTTCCTGGGAAGGTTGTGTAGCCAGGATTAAATGTTGAGAGCACAGGGAGCCCTTGTATCCATACAGATGATTTCTCCAAACAAGGCTCTTGCACTCCTTTTCTACTCGTCACTGTCCACAGAGAGTGGCAGGGTCCCTTCATGTTTAAATAGTGAACTTCTGTGAACACAGAAATAACATATTAAGTACAGAATACATAAACTATGCATGAACAATAGTTGCAATTACTAATTCATCAGATACTACTAATAATATTGTTTTACATTTCTCATCATAGTTATTGTTCCTCACTTCCTGTTACTTCTTGTATTTTAACCATCAAACTTCAACTAACACTTCCATGTCTTGATTTTAAACTCTTGCAAAGGAAGAGACTCACCCACACTCTGGCTTAATATATGACTGAATAATTCCGATTTGGAAAAATTAACAGGCTAAGTAAAAGTCCCTTGTCCTTGCTTGTTGCATGAAACTAAAATCCAAGAAAAAAAAACCCCTAATTTTTTCCAGGTGATAGAAGAAATTTAAATTATTTATCATTTTAATTAATCAGTTAGTACATTACCTTGAAGCAGTAATACTTAGGAAGAGTGTGATAAGTAACGGAGTTTCAGAAGCAGACGGCCTCAACCCAATGAGTCAGTCATTAGGCATCTTTAATGGCAACACGCCAAGAAATGTGATTTGACATTTAAAGTCACTTTAACCCACAGGTTATCATGAGTTGGAAATTTCTCCTGCTAAAAGAAAGGACTGGAAGTGGAACTAATGCATCAAAGTTCAGACAATCCACCCTTTTGTAACAGACTTAGATAAACATTCCAAATGGAAACAAATGGATTGGGAGTGGAGGGAGAAGCTAGTAAGCATTTTCCATCCACCTGGAACAGGCTGCCCAGAGAGGTTGTGGAGTCTCCTTCTCTGAAGGCATTCTAAACCTGTCTGGACATGTTCCTGTGTGATTTAATCTAGGTGATCCTGCTCAGGCAGGGGGATTGGACTAGATCTTTCAAGGTCCCTTCCAACTCCTGACATTCTGGGATTCTGTGAAGTCCCTTCTACCTTTTACTCTTTCTTGGCACTGCTACAAGCAGAGACTGAAAAAGACCTACTTCAAATCCCTTTCCCATGTTTTTCTCCCACTAGGAACTGGTGCTCCTTCACACAGTCTCGGCTGGTGACTTACATAGAAGCCTGCATGAAGGAGAAGTACATTGTCAACTCCCAACAGCCCTGTCTAAATGGAGCGCCTGACTGCCAGAAGATCATGTAAGTATCCTGAACAAAACCACTGAAGAAAACAGCATTTTCTCAGAAGTATCTAAAGGATACTTTCAAATGCATTTAATAACCCATTTAAAAGAATTAAAGGATCAACTCAATTTAACACCAAAGTGGTGTAAATCTGATTTATGTACATAAGGTGGTCCAAGCGTTTAAGTAACCGGGGAGCGTAACTGCCTTTCCAAGCCAGTAAGTACAGGACTACAAGGTGATGAAGTGATATTTCAAATTTCCCATGTGTTTATTCAGAAGAAAACCCAAACAGAGACCATATATTTTGCATGATTTTCAGATCAGAATATGCACACAACTTAACAAAAAAAAGTAAATCTCTGCCAGTGGCCATCAGTGAGACCGTTTACGTGTCAGACATTAGAGATATGCAATTGCCCAAGTACTTACTCTTCCTTCAGCAAGCCTGGCTGCCCAGAGAGCATGGGTACAGCCAGCACTGTACCTTAACGTACCAGGACTGATCTGTGCCACCTGCCTGGCTCTTGTCACATCAGTGCCAACATGCTTTGGAAAATACTCTCTCTGCGTGAAGGAAGGTGCACACACCTCCTTCTGCAGACATTACTCCTGAAAAGAAATCTTATGTAGGGGAAAAAAACTGCTGTGGACTCCCTAAATGTTTGCTGAGCAGCAGTGATAGAGTTTACAACAGATTTCCTAGCTGCATTCTACATTAGTCATCTAGGACACGCTTGGCACAAGGCTGCTGCTTGAGTCTCTGAGTTTACCCCAAGTGATGCCAGCTGACAGTAACTCGCAATCTTCTTCCTCCCCAGGTACAGGACAGCGGTGAAGCCCGTCTATCAAGTCAAACAAAAGGTTCTGAAGTCTCTGCAGTGGAAATGCTGCCCTGGATTTATTGGCAAGGACTGTGAACAGCGTGGTAAGGAAAGCTAGAGAACAAGCAGGAGAACTCATGGCAAAATGCCAGCCACTGCAGCAAGAAATAAGTTTGCATATTGGCTTTCCCTTTTTTTTGAGAATCAATGCCTTATCTTCTTTGGCCTGCTATGCCCCAAAACATTGCCACCCTGAGAGAAGGAGCAGTTGTAATTAGTTGCTAATAGTATTAGCTACTTATTCTTCTATTAGTAGCACCTTTGTAATCTTTACATGCAAAGTAAGTTATTAATTTGCTGGTGAGAGGCATGTCAGATGTACAAGTCCATCTAGGAATGCCTAATGCCAGGCAGAAGCTGGTGACATCAGAAAGGAGCACATGTCAAATGCCCTACAGCCAGTTTACAGAATGAAGTCATTGTACAGCTTCCCTCATTGTAGTTGGGGCTATCAGAAAGTTCGGGTAACTGTGGAACAAGAAAGAGGAATTTGCACATCTTTTGATAGGAATCCTCCCCCACCCAAGCATATACTTGCAACAGACTCACTTTTTAGAGGCAATACCTCAGCATGAGTTAAAAATCTCCACCCGGGCTGTGTAGGATTATCATTTACGCCGTTGCACGCTAGTGCAGCACGTAAGCAAAGTAAATTCCCTGAAGATGTTCTTTCCCTACAAAACCTGCAATGCAGGCGCCCTTCTCCACAAGTTATACTGCACATGAAATTGCCCTGCGTTGCTTTTCTAAACTGTAGTAGTTTCTGCATCCAAAACATTTTCACATATGTATTCCATCTCAATTGCAGATCCCAATTTTATTCCGGTGCCAGGAAGTCAAGCTGAAGGACGGGAAGAAGAGGAGTTCTCAAACCACAGTATGTGCTTGAAGTAACTTTGCTTGCCATTCTTTCATGCCTCAGTCACAGATCAGCAAAACAAGAGGTATCGTTTAGCTGCAATTGTGACACGATAAGCTATGGTCAGTATCATTAGTGAAAGCATTATTTAGGAAAGCTTTTCCACAACTACATTTACTGGCACAAACGAGGACTTCTTGTATACCAGTCCATGGATGCTCTAGACGAAGCATCCAAATGCTGCTGGCCTTCCGCCACATGTAGTGAGAATGCCGGCTGGTACGGAGCATTAACCCTGTCAGCGGCATGGAGGTTTTGGCCCTCACTCTGCTGAGTGGATTCACAGGAAAGCACACTGCACTCAGAGGACTTACCAGAAAAGCATCTCTTCAGAATGCTACCATAAAGCAGTTACACAGTAGCTTTGAGATTATGATAGTATGAGGTACTCCAAATGTACTCAAGCACTCTACCCTACCAAACTGAGTATCCAAGAAGGGCTTCTCCTTACCCTCTGGGAAACAGCGTGACTTGCAGTGCTATTAACTACCTCTAGCAATTGGCTTTGGAGTAGTATTGTAGCCCTGAGTCATCTTTACATTACGGTCTCAGCACTGAACAAATGAGCAATCGCTTTACAGGACTTGAGTTTATAAAACATACAGACTGAAATGTCAAAGGTAACCCTGGAGGGTAAGAGGCACCCGGGATGGCACGGTGGGAATATACTAGTTCTGCAACTTTCAGCAACACTTTGAAATCTACAGTTCAAATTATCAGGTGTTTATTTAGAGTATGGATAGTTATAAGGGCCACTTAGGCCCTGGGCTTCTGATCTGTTAGTGAAACACCTCAACTATTCTTTCATCCTGCCCTTTTACTTTGGGTTGTTAAACCTTGCTATACTTTTAGTCAAGTGGCTTGAAAGGAGTTATTATTCCGTAACATTTTCATAGAGTGGGGAGATACTGAACGAAGAGCGCTTTGCTGCCATCATGGATAGTGCAAAGGAAGTTCTGATGATGATTTTTAAATATATCAGGTTTTCCTCAGTTGAAAAAAAAAACCTTTGCAAAAAGAAACAGCAGGTTTAGGTGCTATAAATCAACACCCCCCCTAAACATTAGTGAAAGATTTTCAGAGCACAAGGTGCACAGGTGCTGTCAGAGGGCCCGTGGGAATAGGATGCACCTGCTTGCTGCATCCCATTGCATTACTTTGTTTTTTTAATCTCATGATCAGTGTCAACATCTGTGGATTCAAGAGAAATGTTGGAAGTCATTCAAAATCACGAGGCATTGCTGGATGATCTTCAAAGTGATATTCATCAAGCAGTCAGCAACTTAGGTGACTTGCAGAGAACACTTGAAAGCAACGGTACGAGCATGATGTTAGAAGTGAACCAGAGCAACTCAGGTGAGAGGTCTGACACAGAATTACCTACCTGCCTGCCTGCCACGAGGCCCTGCAAAACCACGCAGAGCAGAAAGAAACCCTGAAAACAAAAGTACTCTGGTATTCGCTGGTCTGCTGGTTGTTTCTGCGGAGAACACAACCAGATGCAGTTCCAATACAAATGAGTGAACCACATACAGGAATATTTGAAATGGGAAATGAGATAAAGGCAGATTCCTTTGCACTTTTCTGTAATTTCAGAAGATGCCTTAACCACAGAATAAGGCAGTTGCTCATACACAAAATATTAGCTAACTCTTCTGCTTCTATGGCTTCTTCTTCTGGAGGGATGCAGAGTTTAGGCTTTGTTCTTTTTCCATCCTCTATAGTCTAATGTGTGGAGTATCAGTATGTTAAAAAAATCATAAAATTTTACTCTTCTCTGAAATATTATTATTCCTGCTGTATACAGTAAGGGAGGGAGGGGGGCAGGGAACCAGCCTACTGATACAAGCCAAACGCTCTCTAAAGATACAAACTATTGCCCTCAGTGAACTTAAATGTTCAAACTTGAGTGCCTTGATGTCAGAAATAAAATCTTAGTACAAGTCACACTTGGAACAGCTATTTCAGAGATTTTTCATGGCATTTAGTCTTGGCCTGGAATATTCAGCTGTTAAGACATGGCATAACTTTGTGAAATAGAAGGTGCATTGTAGTAAGCATCAGAAAAGAACAACATTCTGAGACAGTCAAATAAGCACGAGCCCACCAGCTAAAAACTGTTGTGAAAACAGGCAGTTAAGGCCACTTACAACACTGCTTGTCCTGGGGTTTCAAAATGCAGGTTTTGTATAGCTTAAACAGAAGTCAATATGTTATATCTAAGTTACTCTCTGTGGACTCAAAACCACAACATGCTTCACAGTAACCTTGATTTAAAATTAGGCTATTTTTGCAATTGTCAAAATTTATCACATGGCCAGATTTTGAGGATTAAGATGGCAGTTACTAAAGAAAGTGCACACCCCGGTTTTACCTTGTCCAGATTAAGACGTGTTCCAAAACAGAATTTAAATTGAATTAATTTTTTTAATTGTGTTAACAGATCTCCAGGAAAGGCTTGTGCAGCAAGTTTTGTTTCCCCATGTGGAGAATTTTCTAAGAAAACACTTTAACCCAATGTGGGCAAGCTTCAACAGAAGCTTACAGAACCTCTCAAACATAGTAAGAAACCTGTCCCATGACGTGGAAGCCAACAAGAAAAGCATAGAAAGATTCCGAGAGAGCACTGTGCCCAAGAAGGAATTCCAGGATCTGGGAACAAAGTTTGAATCAAAAGTCCAAGAAAACACAGTGAAAGTTGATCAGGTGAAGAGAGACATAGAGAATCAGCTGCAAACACAGCAGGCTAGTATTCACTATAACCTCACCATGATCAAGGCAGATACTGACACAAAGCTCAAGAAGTTTCACAAGATACAGCAGTCCCACTTCTTAGCGTTGAACAACAGTGCAGCAAACACAGAACGAGAGCAAAGCAATCTTGAAAATAAATTTGAGACTTTGAAAAAAAATTTAACAGAACTCTTATCGCATCATGGTCCCAAAGATGAAAACACACAGTTAACTATCAGGCAAATAAACGACATTCTGGCAGGGCATACAAAGCAGCTTAAAGAACTTTACATGGAGTCAGATGTGGCCTTTCAGAACATTGCTGTTTTAGAGAGGTGGTTTAAGGAGTTAAAAAGGAATATCTCAAAGCATAGGCCAGAAGATCTGACAATAACTTTAATGGAGAAATCTCTTATTATGGAAGAAAACAAAGCAGCAATGGAAAGACAGATATCAGAGCTTAACTACACTCTCTCAAATCTTCGGGAAAACTATTCAGATCTGCTGAGGTACATGGAGGAATGTAACTGCCAGAGAATATCTTCTGACACGGATGTACTGGAGGAGGATTTCAAGAATATCACTTATTCCCTTGAAGGCACTCAAACAAACTTAAAAGATGCAAAGCACTTAGAGTCGGTTTTCAGAGATCTCTTGAGGAATGAAATTGAAGAGCTTTCCTTAGCTTTTCCATCTATCCATCAGTCCCTTAACCTCCGTCAAGAGGAAAACAGACAGCTTCAGTCACAAGTCCTGGCTTTTTCAGAAGATATTGGCCTCTTGAAGAAGAATGATGAAGAAATTCATCAACACATCAAGTATCTTAACAGTTCTTTCAACTCTCTTCTGGAAGATGCCATGCGGCATGAAGCAGCACTGGAGGCTTTACTGGGAGAAGAACTTATGGAAGTCTTGTTTGAAGATGATCCTAGTATTGTCATATCATCGGTATTTCAGCTGCAAGAATCTCTCAGGCATATCTCAGACAAACTCCAAGAATTAAACATGACTTTAGAATCTCTCATAAAGAGATCTCCTCTCTTGGAAAGAGGCCAACAGAATCATCACGGTGCTCGTACATCTCCTAAGCATCACAAAGAAGAAACTCAAACAATCTCTACCCTAGAAGAGGGTAGTAGTCAACGCAGCATTGTTGAACATATGGAACCCAACTATGAGGCTGCCAAAGATGACTCCTTGGATAGCTCTGTTTATAATGATATCATGACTCTGCAGAAGGATATCACACACCTGAGGCTGGCAATCGAGAAGCATGAATCAAGAAGTGACATGAATCTCTGCTGCAATCATACTATAGCAAATTTAATTGAGCCACTCAACATTTCTGTGGAAATAATCTCAGGAGATTTGGCAGCCATTAAGCAGAAGCTGGAGGAACACCTGCTGATTTTTAAAAAGCTGTTTGGAAGCAATGAAGAATTAGTTGCCTCAAATATAAGTCTGGATGTTACTAAGATTCAGTCAATGCTGACCAGAAAAGTGAGAAGGCAACACAAAGGTCAAGACAAGCAAAGAGACAAGAAAAAGCCTGAGAAGCACGGAGAAAATATGCAAGTGATAAGTGGGAGAAATACAGTGCAGACAGAACTTTTGGAAAAAGGTGGGTGCTTTTCTTTTACTTGCTTATGTGTGCGTCCAGCTTCCTTCTGGGCCCTGCTAGAAGTTCTGCCCACAGAGAGCGTACTAACTTTGAGACCTGGTAAATACCTTGTGGGGTGCTAGAGGAAGAAACTCTGATGTCATTTACATTCTTCCCCCTCCATCAAAAGAAACTGTTTGTGTGAGAACCAAGTTGATACCCTGCTGCACTTTGCTTGAGGCTGATACAATTACACCCATCACAGCTGCTGGGAAATGGGCTCTGATCTAATCCAATTTCAGGTATTTAGAACACAAGTTTTGTTTGTAGATGCTCATGTTAGCAAAGATGAAGTTTTCTCTTTCAAGCTGATGGGCGTGCTAGGATTTCTGGTCTGCTTCTCCTTCTGTTATTTGAGTCTGGAATGAGCATACTCAAACCACCAAACCTTTCCCGATGCAGACAGATACATTAAACAAGCTGCTGTAACTTGCACAAGTAGAACAGGGAAGACTGACTGGAGGGCACACTCTCTTTCATGATGACGTATCAGAGACAAGTTTTCAGCTTATATTTCACAGTGGCTGGCCAGTTCCCTTTCACCATAAATAGTTGGCCATATGCACTTAGTAATTACAACCTCCACAACTTTAGCAGTGGTGTTTATGATTGTAGCCTTTGCTATGGACATATAGCATTGAGCAAAAGTCAGCCCCTTTAGGCATCTGTGCTGCCAAACTAGCTAGGGCTGTACAAGCAGATAATGCATTTTAAAGTCATTTTAGGACAGCAGTAAAGCTTTATTCTCCCACCCTCACCCCCAGTTAGTGTCAGGAGCGCTTCAGGTATGTGCAGGAACCATCTGATCTAATCCCAGGCACATGCCCACTCCAAGCGTTTCACTGTGCAAAGGAGCATGCAGAAATCAGGCCTGGTAGGGCTTGTCTCTCTCCTGGCCTGAACCTGGGTAGAGGAGTGCTCACTGCTGAAATCCCGTTCCTCTTTCTTTTTCAGACTCACTGGTGGCATTCCATGTAGGATTCTCGGAAGGAAAGAATAAAGACAAAACCCTGAGGTTTAATGAAACTTACCTCAACTATGGAAACGGCTATTTCCCCGAACACGGCTACTTTAAAGCACCACATAAAGGTGTCTACCTGTTTGTCATCTCCGTGGAGTTTAGTTCAGGACCGGCATTAGGACAACTCTCCTTTAGCCGTGGGTACAAAAGAACTCTCTCCAGTAGCCAAAGGAAAACACCACATGGAAACACCATGACTGCTTTCGCTATGGCAGAAATGGAGAAGGGGGAGAAAGTATGCTTTGAATTGCTGCAGGGCTCTGTAGTGAAGCGGAGTCCACCTGGGACAACAATGGGTGGATTCCTAATATTTAAAACTTGAAGAGTGACATTTTGTTTTACTGATATCTTTCCATAGATGCAATGGATCAATTCACTATTGCTTCATCTGTGATGTATTCAATACTACTGCATGTGTTTAAACATAGCACTACCCTAGATTTGTCTTCATGCTTCTTTTTTGGAAGTGTTTGGCCTTCAATTAGTTGCTTATGAGCAGCAATGGGAATTTCTTCCATATGCTACGGTTTGGACTCCAAATGTATCAACACACATTCCCAAATCCTTCCACCCTGAGAATTGCACCTACTCAGAAAAAAATTGTGTGGGACTTTCTTCACAAGTAATTTCTCCTTTCCCCTGGCAAAGGAGAGTATCCTCCCACAGCAAATATCCCCACCACTAGCAAGGAAAAGCTTTTAGGAAGGACTATATATATCAACTCTCATTTTGTGCATCACAGCTTAAAACCAAGATGACAGGAAAATTTTACCTTTTAGTTCTCTGCGGACCACGGGTAGTCACAGAGTGTCTTGGAAACTTCTGCAACTCACTGCAATGTTGCAGCCTGTGCACAACATGAACCTTACGAGAGGTAGATCAAACCCAGAAAGAGACACTGCTGTGCTAGTGTTTGTAGGGAAGGACCTTAGAAATGGCCCGGTCTTTTTGGTTCTGGGCCTCTGTTGTACTGAAAAAAAAAACCAAAACCCAAAAAAACAAACTTAACATTAATTGTGTTAATGATTAATAACAGAATCATGGAATGTTCTGGGTTGGAAGGGACCCCAAGGATCATCTAGTTCCAACCCCACTGCTGCAGGCAGGGCCACCAACCTCCAGGCCTGCATCTAGACAAGGTTGCCCAGGGCCCCATTCAAGCTGGCCTTGAACCCCTCCAGGGTTGGGGCATCCACCACCTCTATGGGCAGCCTGTTCCAGCACTTTACCATTCTCTCCCTGAAGAGCTTCTCCCGATATCCAATCTAAACCTTCCCTCCTCTGGTTTCAGTCCATTCCCCCTTGTCCTTCCACCGTCACACATCTCTCTTGAATTGGGGACCCCAGCTCTGGACAAATTACTCCAGATGGGGCCTCACGAGGGCAGAGAGGGACAATCCTCTCCCTGTCCCTGCTGGCCACACCTCTGCTAATGGAGCCCAGGAGACCATTGGCCTGCCAAACTGCAAGAGCAGACTGCTGGCTCATTGTCAGTTTCTTATCCACCAGGACTTCCAGGTCCTTCTCAGCAGGGCTGCTCCCAGGGAGCTCTTCTCTCAGTCTCTATCTATGTCTGGGATTCCTCCGGCCCAAGTGCAAGACAAAAAATTTGAAGAGATGAAAAGTCAAAAAGGAAGAGAAGCATCAAATTGTAAGACTGGATTCTTTCAGTTCACAGCTACGACACTGTTGTGACCCAGATGTTTTTACCAGTGGTCCTTCAACTATGGGCTTTTGCAGTGGCAGCATTCTATACTGCTGAGCACACTGCCCAGGCCAGGGTAGCTCAAGGACCCCCCCATCTTCAGGTCACACCAATTCTGTGCAGAAGCTTCAACTGGAATGAAAACCAGAGAGCTCCACAGAAAAGGTTACGGTAAGTAGTAGATAGGACAACAGTTCATCCTGACAGGACTTTCAAAGTTTTGGTGTCATTGTGCTTACCAGAGTTTACTTTTGTTGAAGATCAAACCAGGCAAGGTCAGAGGTTGCAGAGTGAACACAATGTTAGATGTTTTCTTATTTGTATTCCTCAAATACGTGTTCAAGTTAGCCACCCACATATATGATGACATATTTGACTGGAACCCTCTCATTTTTAGCCTATGAAGCAAAAAAAAAATCATGAAAAAGAATGGGTTAAAACATTTTGTCTCCTTCTCAGGCAAGGAGAGAAAAGATGATAAAGCTACTAGGCTGTGGTAATTTTTATTTTTTAATACATATGATTTCTAATAAACTCCCATCCAAAACACCTCAAATACAAGCAAACTATTTGATTACTGGTATAAATTTCCTTAAATACCCCCACCCACCCACTGCCCCGAACACTTTTGTTGTTTGCAGGTCTTCGGGGACAGTGGTTTGTTGTTTATTTTGTAAGATTAACACAGCCACATCACCATGACCTGCATTTTCAGGTAACAGGCAAGAGGAAACCATTTTTATGAAGAGACAGTAGACTCCAGATTAGAAATTAAAGGAAAGAAAACTGCCACAAAAATAGCAAGAGGACAAGGATGATTAATTTACAGTTAAAAAAAAAAGCTATTGGTTAGCTCAGTGGCTTAAGGACAGGGCTTTTCAAATACAAATAACAAACTGAAGCTGACCATAGGCATTAGGAGAAGAGCTGTAATAACAGACAAGTTGCTTGTTTGCCATCAGATATGCTAGTCCTGGTTGTCTGCTATGAGAGAATTTCAGCCAAACACCAACAGGCACAGCAAAATGCATGCTCACCCCAAGATATCTATCTATATATATCAACCGGAATCTCATATTATAAAAAACCCAAAACAAACCCACACCAAAAATTAAAAAAAAAGAAGTTTCCAGCTCCTCTTAGTACTTCTCCAAAATCCTGTAACTTCCAGAAAATACTGCCAATAGCTCAGGTTTCTGGACCTCAAGATCAAGCCACTAAGCTTTATAAAAAAGATATATAAAAAAGCTGTGCTTCTTCATGCCTTTGCTATTATTTTGTTACTCAAATATACGACTTTATGGATGCCAGTATCTTACATTGAAAAATTAATGTCTCCCAATGTTTCTTTCTTTTCTGTTACAAAGATATCTCCTTACTTCACTCACAGTGCAAGTACCCGTTGTGTATCAACATTTTCACTTTCCACAGATCCATCAGTGCCTGAATTTTGCAATCAGATTCACCTGAACCCATTTCAGCTATTCACAGCAAGCAAGTCACCCCTCCCAAATCAGATTCACCCACAGTATTGGTCCTCTCATGAGTCAAATTCCCAGTCGGTATTGACCTACTACAAGACCATCAGCGAGGAAGACTGAAGTGGCATTTTTGGGAGACATGAAGATAAAGCTGCATAAGGGATTAATGAAATTAATGGGATTAAGTTTTTTCCTTTATGAAAAAAAGTGACAACTCTGCAATTTATTTAAAATCTTGTGATCCACTTCCGCATCTACCCAGTATGCTTTTTGGGTTGTACACAAAATATACCTGTGGGATTTAGTCTCCTTCTCTGGAGATGTTCAAGACCCGTCTGGATGCTGACCTGTGTGACCTGCTCTAGGGAACCTGCTTTGGCAGGGGGTTAGACTCTATGATCTCTGAAGGTCCCTTCCAACCCCTACAATTCTGTGATTTTTAGACATGACAGAAGCAGATATGGCTGCTTCAGTTCTTAAATACTGATGCAAGCTCATCAGTAACACATTTTTATATAGAGGTCAAAAATAATTATACACAGACATTTGATACTTATCATTAGCAGGCAATAGAGTTTATTTTCATTTACTAAAACCCTCCCGATTATTCAGAAGGATCTTCGTATCTGTAGGATCTAGCACCATCCTGTGGTCATTTCAAGAAACATCAGCAGGTAAAAAATGAAGTGCTCACCAAAACAGACTGGTACAAAAAGGTTTGTTACAGTATTTTGCTGCCTCCTCCTGTAATGCCAATATAAACCCCCCAGTTTCCAACTGAAATGCTAACAATAGTGTTTGAAAGCTTAAGCTTTGCCAAGATGCTACTATTTGCAAGAAGAGAAAATGTATGCATGGTGTAATTTCCTGGTATAATATATTGAGAAAAAAAAGGTTTAAAATTACATACAGTCTGGTCTTCCACTGTACTTTCAGAACTCTAATGCAAGAATTTAACATTTGACTTTATGGGGTAGGGGCGGAGGGGAACCCCCCTTCCCCCCCTTAATTTCTCTTTACAATACACTGGTAACAGTTTATATGATGCTCAGATATTTTAAAACTTTCCAGCTACTGTAAAAATACAACACCCTATCTTTAAAGCTAAAATTATTCCTGATCAAAGGCAAAAAGAGAACAGAAATTTACTTCTTGCTTGCAAACAAGAAGTGAGCTCTATGGAGAGCAGCAGACAATGCATCCCTTCAACGAGAAAATAAATTCTGAGATTTTACAGAATTGTGTACTCACAGATGAGAAATCCCCTTGGTTGGTCTTCATTTGCTTGAATCACAAAAAAAGAGTGAATTTGGCAGGTTATACAGAAGCACCTGGATATTTCTGTACCTAACACACACAGGTATATTAGCTGAAATCTCTCTATTTGGTTATGTCACAAAGGAATGTTGTACACAGAAGAAACAAGTGATTTACAGAATCCCCCACCTTGGTTTGGTGGTGGGTTTTTTTTTCCTACTTGAAGAGCTTGAAACAAATTTCTACAGATAAAGCCAACTTGTAGTGAACTTGATTATGGTCAAATAGAAGAACTGATCAATTTCTACTTGCTCCTGGCTTTTCATGTCAGGGATAAAAAAAGCAGGACCTGAACTTAGCACCAAATAATTCTGTGAACAGTAAGAGTGATCATTAACAAGTTATTCACCGTGGTTAAAAAAAAAACACAAAACAAAACCCATAAACGAAGTATTAAAAAGTAGGGAATTATTTAGTTACAGTATTATGATTTGCAAGTCATTACATTTTAAGGCAAAAATCTCATAGTAACAAAACACATAACTAATGTGTACTAAAATAAGGTTATTTACTTAAAAATGATACATTGGACATAATCTGTGTACAGAACAAGCAATTCATGGTAAACTCAATAAGGCACCTTCTAAAGCAGATGCTGTACAAAATACATTAGTGTGTTACATTTTTTAAAGGAGTATTCTACACTTCTGGCATATAACACACACAAGAGTGTGACCAATTGTCTCGTTCCACTCTTCTTTCATATTTACATCTTCTCTAGGTTAACTACAATGTTATTTATTCTTCTTGTATACAATATAGTACATTTCGTTTTGGGCATGGCATGTCAGAGCACAGATACCTCTACATGATGTGGGCTTCTATAATTGCATTCAAAGGTAAAATACTACAAAGCAACAATTACAAGAGATTCATTCAAAAATCAGAAGTAACGTGCACTCTGCTTCTGCTATACCAACCAAGGCTAATACACCATGGCCCCATAAAGCACTATTACCAGGCAGCATCGTGGCCATTTGGAGACATCACCCCCTTTGGAACAAAGACTGCAGGCACATGATAAACACTTTTGACTTCAGAGGCACTGTCAGAAGAATGTGAAAATGCTAGATCATTCTACTACAACATGAGGATGTAACTTCCCTTAAATAGCTGCAACAGCCAGGGAATGCTTTTTCACTTCGTATCTTTGCTTTTCAAACATTTTAGTTAAAATACAATCTGTGAAGACAGATTAAATGTATTCAAATTATATTTTATTAACATTCAAATGGTCATTTAGATCAAGATCTAAAATTTGATTCTAGACTATATGGAGGTAATGTAAAAACTTTTTTATATTTTGTTTTGAATAACTCAAAACATGCTAATTAAGAAAATAATTGGTGAAAAGTGATAGAGAAAATTGCCAATTTCTCAAGTAGAACTTAGGAAAAACTACTTGGTGAGTGAAACTTGGTATAAACTCGAAATGTAAGCCTACATTTTTCACTTTTCTTGTGAAATTTACAAATTATCCAGGAACACAGAAATTTTCCTTTCAGTTGCTATAGCAGTACAAATTATATAAGTGACTCAAATTATCCACCTAAATGAAATCACATGGAGCAGGTAAAATAAATACAGGAAAAAACCTCCATATGTGAGTATTTAAGAACTTCCAAGGGACAGCCTTGATACTCCCCTCAAGATGTTTTCCACACTTCTGATTTGTGTATCTTAACAGAAAACTCCAACTAACCAAACAAAAAAAAAAAAGCAAATAAAAAAGAGAAACTACATTTGCCAGTTTTGGGGGCTATTTTTTTTATGAAAAATGCACAAAATTTTGACCAACAAAATGAGATTAATCACACTCCAACAGAAGATTCCTATTACCCTCCCTGATCTTAAAGGCTTCTGAACTCTACAGCTTTACATAAAGCAACAACTCTTTAGAACCTGAACCAAGTATGCTTAAGTGTGTAAAATCTAATGTGTTAGCTTTCTTTTTTTCCCAAATGATTGCTAAAATATCTGCACAGACACATTTAGGCTCCAAACAGTGAATGACTTTGCATGGAATGTAGGTATGTACTCAAGTGCTTTATGCAACCAGGTCCATTAGTGATAATGGGTTTTGGAATATCAGGGAATCAAGGAATGCTAAGGACCCAGCAGCTCCTGTTCAGGGCAATATGTTTGGGTATGAACCTAGTAAATTAAATTTTGGAAAACTAAGATTAATGTTATAGGCAAAAAAGAAATTTTTCCTTTCAAAGATCTTAGCAGCAGTCAGTTAACTTCTCTGTTGAAGTGAATGTGTAAATCAGTACTGGTCTCAGGATGTCTACCAAAGATCACCATCTTATTGCCTTGAAAATGCCCAAACAACAGAGAACACATGTGAATAATTAAAAACTACCCCAATTGCCATTTGCAGCAATGACTTCCTGAAGACTTGGGGAAAATAAATTAAAAACTCAGAAAACAATTTTTCAGCTAATAACGGTGTGACAACTTCTAAAGGAAATTTTAAAAAATCTAAATAGGAATGGGCTAATGTAAATAGACCTCCATGCTCTCAAAGTTTAAGCTAGTAGGGTAACTCAATAAACACTTTTCCTTCTTACTGACAAGACGAAAACCAAAATACCATATCCCTTATTGTTTTTTGGCTTATACCAAATATTTACCAACTACCTGTGCAAAAATTATGCGAAGACATGATTAACACATTTCAAACTTGTCGTGTATTTCTTGGCAATGGACGGAGAAATATTCTTTTAACAAGCCCTTTATCATGAGGATTGTGGCACAATATCATATATCTCTTGCTGTTTTCAAATAAGTTAAAATCACAGCTGACATACCTATGAACTTTTCATCCAGAATACATATTAATACTTAAAGGCATTACCGAACAAAAGTAATGACTTTATTTTAAAAAAAGTGTCCCTTGAAATAGCTACTTTTCTATAAAATATGTAGAACTGTTAAATAAAGTCTGTACATCACAATAGAAAATAAAAATATTGCAATCTTTTGCCTGACCATTTACATTATGTGAACTACAGAATTAGAATTAGAAAAAAATTAACGTTAGAAGGTTGCAATTGTTCACAAATCACATTAGTTCTGCATTACATCGTTTTCTATCAGTTGTATTTCCAAGGGAAATTTAAACACATATCAAAACAATCTCCATGTACATATTTTAAGACAACAAATAATCTGACATAAATCAATCATTTTTTCATCAATTGTAATATTATTCCTAACTTTTTTCTTCCAATCTCAACTATGGCATATGTGTGTGTGTGCGCATGTATCTAGTTGTGCACAGGACTAGGTGTTGTTGGGTTTTTTTAAACTAAAGCACAAAACACACCATATAAATAACTTCCCTTTATAAAGTTATCTAGAACAAGAATTACAGTACAAAGTTATAGGCACTTAAATTATCAAATAGGTTCTATGGTTCCAATACTGTGTGTTCATTCTTCTGTCGATTCGCACATTTTGAAGCTTCAGCTTGAGTCATTATGGTACTATTTTCTAACTTCTATGTTAGTTAGTGCCAAAGGAGTTATAAATTAGTAATTCTGCCTTACAGTAACCTCATGGAGGGCTTCTTGTTTTTAACCATCTTGCCTGGATCAATGAAGGAAGGGTGGGAACTACCGTTTTCTGTGCATGCCAAAATAGTTGGCACAGTAAGACCAAATTTTGCAATCATGTTAACTTACTTTATCCTCATGAATTACCTTTCAATGCCATTCCTCCCAACTGTGACTAACTAGGCTTGTCTAAATCTTGAATTCCATAGCTGTCCACAGAGTGACTCACAGACATGGATTTACATCAGGCCAACCCAGCTCAAAAGAAAAAAACAAAAAACAACCAAACAAAAAACCCACCCAGCTTCTGCATTTACATCAGGTCAACCCAGCTCAAAATCTGCACATCATGGACCTTATTTTCAACAGTTCACATACTCACTTCTCCAGGTCTTGGACTTTTACCATATTCTCTAATCTTCTGAGTGCCTGGCCTGCATTCCTGCCTTCCCTCTTTTCAGGCTGTTAATTAGACTTGTTCTCAAGCCTTTCAAAAGTTACCTTCTGCTTAGTTTTGCCAAATGATGAAAAAGCAGGCTCTTACTGCTAACCGACACTTACCAGTGAGTCCCATTAAAGTAGGAAGGCAAAACACATCATCAATGGTCTTTCTGTCAAGATGTTAAGTATTCTACAGCAAAAACAGTGGTTGCATGTGACACTGTGAAAAATATGCCAAATTTCATAGCCATCTAATTATGGAACCCACTAGATAAGATGACATGGGCAGTCTAAATCTCTCAGAGGGCTTGTTTCAAGCTCTCTACAGACTCAGGTAGCCATTCCTTAACTTATTAACAGTTCACATTTTTGCTGTTCTCTTTGTGACCAAAATACGAACAGAAATAAAATTAAAACTGAGTTTCTGGAAGATAACTTAATGGCAACGAGTAAATTCTGTAGCAAACCTCTGACTGTGGAGCCACGAAATGCACAGAGCCCCAGCCATGAAACTTTGTTCATTTAAATGGTTTCATTCCAATTGACAGCAAAATAATCCTGGCACACACATAAAGGCATAAGAACTGTTAAACCGAGTAGTATTGCAAACAGATTCATAACCTACAGGCTGTTTCACAAAAAATGGTATGGATTGAGTAGGTTTTATCAGGTAGAATGCAAAAAAAAAAAGCTTATACTCTCCATCTCTGTTGACTCCATATAGCTTGTTAGGCTTTCACAGAAAGCACTGTAATCTGAACATTCAATTCAGTACCCAGAGTTTTACTGGAGACTCACTAAGTATGACTGAAGTCTCATTGCAGCTCAAACAAAAACAAAATGTGTATTATATCAAGGCTGTCCATATACGTAGCATGTAGTGTACAGAAGCTCTCAGTATCAGTCTGTGAAGTACTGAAAGATTTTACTAGCAGCCTGGAGCAGTGTGCTGAGGAAATAGACTGAATCTCAGTCATTCCTCTTTCCACGTAGGTCTCTAGGAGTCCAGCTTTGCTCTCCAATGTCAATTTACTATGTCATATCTTTACATCTTGTGATTCCACCATCTTGGCAAGTGTCTTCTTGATCCTCAAGGCAGTGAGCCTTGAAGCAGGATTATGAGCCCAGCATTCAGACATTAATTTCAATATTGCTCTTAAACACTGCAAAATAAAAAACAAAGGAATGGTATTGTAACAACTGACAGACCTGAGAAGTGTATATTTTTTTTTACTGTGAAGCCCAAATTATAGAATTTCTAAGCCCAAATGTGCAACTTCTACATATTCTATAAAACTGCTGACAGAGAGCTGCTGTGAACAACTAAGAAAAAACACAACCACCCACCACGTGCTCTCTCCTTTACAGTAGCTGGAACTAACTGAAGTGCTTCTTTTGTTTCACAAAAATGCATTACCAGGACTTATCATTACAACTCAAGAATGGTAGTAGTACAAAAATGGTAGCAAGAAGCAGAAAAATATCCATAATGTTGTCAAAAACTGTAGAGACCTTTTTCACTGAAAATGAAATGTTCCAAAGTTTATCAAGTCAAAATACAGGCAAAAAAGGCAATTCCTAAAAGAAACAAAGTTACGACTGACTTACTAAGTTCAAGCTGTGGCCTTTAAAAATACATTTAAATTTAATATTTTGGCTAAATCATAGCTTGCCCTGAAATGTACCAGTAAGAAAGAAAAAGAAGAAAACAAAAGAAATCTACAGACACAAAGAAATCATTTGATATCCCATGAAATAATTTATCGACAAACCAATGTTATCTTGACTAATAAAACCAATTTAAAACTCATTTAAGTTTTAGCTGAAATCAAAACTCTGAAAAAAATATTCACTCTCTAAAAAGATCTCAGAGCAATATTCATACACATGGCTGCTGCTTAAGGCTATTTTCCCCTCAGATCACCAAAAATTCTGTATTTCAATTCAAGCATATCTTTCTCCTATTGTTGTTGTGATGTTTTTAAAATATCGTAATATCTGACTAGTCCCTATTTCACATTGTTTTAGTATTTAATAAAGTAAAATACCCTAACACATTAGTGAAAAGATTGAACTAGTTTTTCCTTTCGGCATACTCACTTCGTCACTATTCCATCTATTCGATACTACTGGGCGTAGGCGTTTGACACACACCACTTCCCTCATGTCCTCATAGGATGGATCATTTGGCACCATGTCATAATATGGCAACTGATACTCTTCAACAATACCTGGACACAATGGTGAAAGAACAAGAACCATTAAAAAAGTCCAGAAAATAAGTATCTAAGTACCTCTGTGTCTCTATATCTTAGCTAGATTTAACTAGCTAAGAGTTGAGTTAATTTTGCACCATGGCAAACCAAATGCACTTTCATATAGTGATAAAAATGTGAAAATTTCACTGTAACAATCGCTTACCAGAAAAACCCCTATATTACAAATATTAAGTATATTAGCTACAGTAATTCCTCACAATCTCTTTGACTTTGATACCAAATGTAGAATTTTACATCACCTAATCCACCATGCACTACCAAAAAACAAGGAGAAAGCATAAGATGGAAGAAGAGAATACAAGAAACGATCTATAAGATCACAAAGAAGACTGAAAGAAAAGGAAGGACGAGTCAAAAACATGGGCAAGGAGAAAAATGAATGACACCAGAGATGCATGAAAGTGTAACAAAGGAATATCATCTTGTCAATTGCATTTTAAAAGTTTTAAGAACAGCCACGGGATGAAATACATCTGCATGCCACTCTTTCTCCCAGACATGGCACTCTGCTTTTTGAGCAAGGAAAAAAGCCTGAGATGCTTAACTGTAACAATCCAAACTGTTTAGTTCTGTAATTTCAAGCTGTACACTGGACAAACAGTTCCTACTGCTTTTATATAACACAAGCTGTTGATATAGCAGGCTTGTTACGTCTTTGAGAAGCATTTGTTCAAGTGAGACCAGGGCCTGAACATTTCAAAGCTTACCTCCTGTGACACAGCGCCGAGCCATTTCCCAAATGATAAGCCCAAAGCTGTAGATGTCAGCCATGATGTATGGTTGGAAATGGTTTTTATTCAGGCTTTCATCTAGGACCTCTGGAGCCATGTACCGTTTTGTTCCCACTCTAGTATTCAAGGGAACATCAACTTCATTTGTATCACTGTATGAAAATATTAGGACGTTAGTGAATTGTGGACTATAACAAGATATGCTATGAAATCCTGTATGGTCCATTCTCCACACTGCAAAGCTCCCATTTAAAGTTAAATTATTCCGTTTCCCTCTCAATACTACATTTATAATACATTGTACCTCCCAGAAAAAGATTAGAAAAATGATAGCAAGTACCTAAGTTGACAGTTTACTGTGTCTTTTGCAAGGCATTGAAAACATGTATGAAGAAACTGAATTAAAATCCACTATATAAATATGAGCATATTTGGTAAAAACTCAGCAAATTATGTACAAATACTTCTGCTTTATTTCAGACTCTATTGTAGCAAACAGCAATTCTCTGGCTCCGATGAAGTTAAAAAAAAAAAGAAGTATTTATTATAATATTATTACAGCATTACTTCTTCAATTATGTTTAAACTCCTTTTACACAGTTCAAATTTCCTATGAGGTAATTTATCATGAAACAGCATGCTAGCAATTACTATGAAAATCCAGGTTTGAGTATCAAATGAATTGGCCTCCTCTTTCCTCTACAAAGCTACTTTTATTTTCCACAAGACCAACCTCTTAATCTTGATGCTTACTCAGAGGAAAACCACCATTTTACTCTCAAAGCTGAAAAAAAACCTGAAAGCATGCAACCAAGTCACTCCATCTTCCTTTTAAATTGGATGTCTGGTGCATTTAACAAAAAAAAAAAAAAATCAGATTAAGGTTTTGCCATTACAAAGGATTTTTTCATCTACCTGTTAAACTTGACTGCAAGACCCAAGTCAGCAATGCAGCAGGTTCCATTTTTCTTTATCAAGATGTTTTTACTCTTCAGGTCCCTGTGTGCAATAGCAGGCTTGCCTTGTGTCCCATAAATTTCTGTATGTAGATGGCACAGACCACATGCAGCAGAATACGCCAGTTTGAGTAGAGCCCTGTTGTCTAGTGTAGTGCATTTCAGAAAGTCATACAAAGATCCGTTTTCATGATAGTCTGTAATCAAGTAAAGCTGGGTCCATGAGCCAGTGCCTTTAATATCTGCAGCTATGAAACCTATGAAACATATAAACAACGTTACAATTTATTTGTACATATGTTCTTTATGCAATAGATCTAGTAAGGATTCCTAAAGCTATATTGCTTTGGACTGTATCAAATGATACTTGTTCCCCTTATGAAAACTAATGTAAAAGCTTATGTAAAAGCTCAGATTTCAACTATACATGAGGTCACCACTCTGATATTCCATCAAAGGGATTGCAGGCACGATTCCAACCACGAGCAGTAAGATTCTACCCTGCTCGCAACATTTTATTATCTTACTAAGGCACACCCATCCAGTTATTACACAGAACCTGCCATATACCCCTCAAGTCACCCATTAAGAACCCCCACTCCTTCACCCTCACACAAGCTCTCCAGCAGCCAGTGTACCACTTCTTACCAAGAATGTTTTCATGCCGCATTAAAACAGTTTGGTATATTTCTGTTTCTCGGAACCAACTGGCTTCTTCTGTAGTGAAGAACACTTTCACTGCAACTTTTTCACCCCTCCATTTGCCCATCCACACTTCACCGTATCGTCCTTTTCCAACTTGCCTCACCATCTGGATTTGTTTGGCAATAGTGCGCTGAACCTAATGAAGAAAAAATAAAAATAATAATAACAAAAAAATATAAGTGGAGGTGGGAAATTCACTAATTACCCTAAACCACCATAACAAGCTGCTTTTCAAGTTTGGATTGCCTTGAATTTTGATTCTATTGTACAATTTGTTCTATATTATTTATTCCAATTTCAAAGTCATTATTGCTGCCTCCGAAGAACTGTGTAACAAACCCAGAAACACTAAATAAGCTTGACTTCTTACTTTTGATCCATTTTTTCCATTCTATTTGTTTCTATTTTAGAAGTAATTACAGTCAACTGAATTTTTATGCAAGTATTACCTAGGATGGTAAATCAAAGATTACTAATAACTATCAATAAAATCTATGTTATCAGACAGTGAACACTTGTATTATACATTCATTGCATTTTTATCTTAATGCCTGTAGGCTCTAAATTTTTATAAATTTTGCTGATGCCAGTTTTCCTACCATATAACTATATTGCACCTCATTTTAATTATGTGAAGATGGGCTTTCAAACATGTATCGTTTGTACTGTAACAGCATATAAAATAATTAACACAGTATATGGGTAAAGTGCTTTGTTCTAGGCATTAGGTACAAAGCAAACCCTGTATTTGATGGAGAGAAGCTCAGTGAAGAAAAATCTTAGTTTATGATTTACCAACAAAGGTAGTCCTGATCCACTCCCAGAACTCTGGGACTGGTCAATAAGGTCTTTCAACGACTCCCCGGCTGGAATAAATGCTTCATCTTGTTCCAGGTCGCGATTATAACAGTGCCTCTTTGCCATCGTCTTACAGTAATGCCTGCAAAAGTCACAGGAGAAATTAAGCTGAACTCCAAAACACTCTTCAAAATACATAGTAAATTGAGCTAGTAAATTAAAGCTATTTAAACATACAAGTTTTAAGAAAACAACAAAAAATAGTTTTCTCTATATTTTTTTTTTTAGAAATGTATCTTACATAGCTTTTTTAATGTTAAGTTGTAAAGAATGTAGAGGCACATCAGTGTACTGTGAGTCAGGTGGAAACCCAGCACTTTTAATACACAGCTCACAGCCAGCATTACACTGCTGGTTTTGGTTAAAACTAACAGACTGATCCTTCAACCACAGCAGGTGAGGCTGATACTCACACATATCTGCTCAAACTGCTAGAACAACAGCTGTCTCTAGCACAGGGCTGGAGCTGACAGGACCAGGCTCAGCTGGTCAGTTATTTAGTTTTGAATCACAGGAGAAAAAGGAAAAGTTGTGTAACACATCCTTGTTGTTTTATGTTTGCAAAAGCACTGCACAAAGGTAAATCTCAGAAGCAGACAGAATGTAATTATCAAAAATGACTGGAATTCCAAAAACATTAAGGTACATTAAGCATTAGGGTACTTCCATTTACAGGATGCTATAGCATCATAATTACATGCAGCTTAGAAAATGGTAAATACTTTGCAGCCAGAAGAAAGGATCACTTACATTTTATGCTGCGAACACTTCATTTTACCTAGTGATGCTATCCTATCCCCAGTGGTTTCACTTCCAACATATTTTTGCCACCAACTGAGCATATTTACAAAATAATCATTCTGTTTACACTTATTTGGGATACTGAAAACACTGCTGATAAAGAAAGTGTTTTCCTTACTTGTAACAAAAGCAGCTAAATAAAATGATCATGACAATTATGCAGACTGCCATAGAAATCAACACTGCCATCCAACGAATGCTACCATGAAAGAATCCATCTATTAAAAAAAAGAAGGAAAAGTTATTAAACAGCTATTGTAAACAGTTTATTTAGATATGGTATTTAGATATTTAGATATGATGCTGTGCTTGTGAATGTGTGCAAACTGAAACCCAAGAAGAAATACATCTATACAGTAAAGGTGATCAAGCGCAAGGAAGGTTGCCCATGGAAGTTGGGAATCTCCCTCCCTGAGGATATTTAAGCCATCTGAGGAGTGTGGTCCCAGGTACCCAGCTCTAGACGGTCCTGCTTCAGCAGGGGGGTTGGACCAGATGATCTCCAGAGCTCCTCTGCAGCCCTCAGCCAGTCTGTGATTCTGTGACATTGTGCAAAACCCCTTGCAAAACATTAGAAAGGTGCAAGACAGCTGAAGTGTATAATACATCAACTCATAAGAAATTGCACAAATTTTATAGTGTTTTAGTATCAAAGTAAGTATTTATAGCAAAAAAAAAACAGAGATAATTTCATTTGGACAATAACAAAAATGTATTTGACCTATGATTTTAGAGTTGTTGGTTTTGGTTGACTCTTGTTTGCTCTTAGAAACAAGATGAAGGATTTACAGCAGTAAGATTCTGAGAAGGTATTAAGCAACAGTTAAACCAGTACGACTTGTCTAGCAATGAATGTGTAAAGTGCAGGAAAATGTATACTATTTTCACTGAGAAAAACAGAAAGAAGCTTACTGTAGATAACAATTAATAATGGCAGAATATTTTTTAAGATACATTCATCATAGCAAAAGCACAGCAGAGATTAGGAAAACCATTTTAAGAAGACAGAACAGGTTGCAGAAACAGAACAAGAACAGATAGAAAAAAATAAATCACATACAGATCAAGGTATGAGCAAATTGAGTAAGAGAATAAAAATACCATGAGAGACAGTGGAGAAAAAGATGAACTACCAAGTGGCAGAAGAGGAAAACTAGAAATAGAGTCTGAAGTGTAGTAGAGAGCTTCAGATCAAAATTACTTAGTAAAGAAAAAACTGCAATACTGCAGTTTTATCTGTTGATCAATAAGAACAGAATGCATGTAATATAGATCAGTAGCAGAGTGAACACCTTGGATCTGTTTACCTGTACTATCAAGTGGTGGCAAAGTTGGTTGTAAATCCTGATTGCAGAAATCAGTCCGACAGCACTCAATGGTTCGACGTAATTGTGCTTTAGGTGAGTCCTGTCGAAGGAGAATTGAATTAACACAGATTTTGAAGTGATCACACAGAACCATGACAGGTGATGCTATTAATATAGCACAGCACAGTCAAAAAGTTAGGCTGTTTTATTAAAAAAAAAAAATAATAAAACAAACCAACAAACCAACACCACAGTTCAGCCTCACAATTTACTGTGTTAGACAACTTCACAGTGGCAGAAGAGCATCATCTAATCTCTTTGGGTGCATGCATTCTATGTCCACTATCGTTTTAGTTTGCATGGAACTTTTTTACTTGGTGCCCAGAGATGGATAGTTCCTACTTAATTTGCTATTTCTTACAAAAAAAAAAAAATTTAAGCTTGGTCAAAAGCAATTAATGGTACGTTAAATAAATATTCTGTTAAGAAACACCCTCCCACCCCCTCCTCGACTAGTTTCAAAGCTTTTCTCTTGCACTCATCACAGCAGCACAATTTACTTGAAAAACTTTTTCAGAACACCATATAAAAGATGGAGGGGCATGAAAATTAATCCGAAGGTAAAACAGTAAAAAATACAAGAACAATTTCTGGAAGTGGTCACATCACTTCAGGTCTAATTTGCAGCAACCCTGAACATTCATAGCTGTAACTATGGTCAAGAGTGCTTCCAAAAAGCAGAGCTACTGGCAGCTACATATATAGAAACTCAAGCCCTTGAAATGTAGAATAGATTATCCAAAACAGCGACAACACTTGGGGACAGGGAAAGAAGCAATCCAGTTGGTGATTATCTCTGAAAGCTCTCTTTAATGTGAGCAATGTGACAAAAGACAAAGCAAAATCCAGTCTTTCATGGCAATATTCCTTTGCCCAGCTAGCAATACATCCCTGTCTTCTACACCAATCCTTGCTTTACTAAATGTGTTTTCAGACCCAACTTTTTTAACAGATAAGTTCTAAAGGCAGCGATCTCCTTAACCACACATCTTTAAAATAAAGGCATGTTACAGTCATGCAACTAACAACACATAACTCTTCTAGAAAGGGGAAAAAAGTTATGTCAGACAGGAAAACACACATTTGATAAAGTTTCATAAACATGCATACACAGTTTCAGGAAACTCTTGCATACTCCTAAGACTCCTTATGATTACGCTCTTCCGTCAGACAAACTGAAGAAAACATGAGTTTTCTAATTAGAACAATCAAGAGAACTCCAACAAGCTATTCCAACTTTCCCTCAAAGACCATTAAGTGTCCTCTCTGTCACTACTTGCCATGCCTGTTCCCAGTTCCTTTCTCCTCAGTGGTAAATGGCAACATGCAAAATTCTGTGACTGCAGTTGTAAACTATAGGTATTTGTGCTGCTTACGCTGCCTGCCTATGTAATCGCCACAAAGATTTTCATAATGGCATCTTGCATCTCTTTTACCTTGCACTGGAAGTCTGAACCTTCATACTTCATGCAGCCAGAAGCAAGTGTGGGTTCTCCATGTTCATCTTCCTCAATGATAGCAAAGCAGTGCCCATTCGTTCTGGAATGAATGTATTAATTGTGCTTTACCAACATGTTTGTCATTTAATATGCAGCTTGAGTTCACCACAAACTCATTAAGGATACTGTAAAATGACAGTATCTAGAAAAAAAAAAATCTTCCTTAATCCAGTGGTTACCATTCAGTTTGAGAATAAAAGTATTTTCAATCAGAAAACTGTAGGGATGTTTAGTCCTGAATATTCTGTCTTCTACGTCCTCACAGCCCCTGCTTCAAGACTGCACTGTCCAACCAGCCGCGCACAGAGTTTTCAGAAGCAACTGAAGGAGTGGAACAGCAGAGACCTGACTACACAGGCTTACTGACCACAGTTCTATAGATTAAGAAAAGATGATAAAATTCACTTGTGTCTGTTCCTGAAACTGCAATGATAAACTCTAACAGAGTATCTCCAGTATGTGAAAGGTGGCTACTTCAAGGTCAAAATCTCACTTATACTTTTTCCCACATAAGCTCTCTGAAATAGCCTTTTGGGCAAAACAAAGGAATCCATGAATTCGCTTTCTGAAACTGATAGTAACAAATAGATAACACAAGGGTTTGGTTGTTGTTGGTTTTGGGGTTTTTTGGTTTGGTTTGGTTTTGTGTGTGGTTTTTTTTTTTTAAGGCACTTCAATTCCCCATTACCTCTTTATAGAAATGATTATTTTCTGTACTGCATTAAAATTTCAACAATATTTGTAAGGAATCCCAAACCAATTTGCAATGGTAGGTCTGTACTTTCAATGCCTGCAAAATGAAGATTTAAGTAAATAAAAATTCACTCATTCCCTCCACACAGACACTAAGTGAAACTAATCCAGAAATATCTTTGCTACTTTATTTTTTGAAATTTAATTGAATGCAAAGAAATGCATATTTGCATGTATAATGCCATGAAATACCCTGTACATGAATACTGCATATGTGTTATTAACCCTCTAACTGCTTTATTATCATAATGTTGGTCTATAGAGCCATTAGTTCAGAGGCAAAAAATTTGTAAGGCCTATACTGATTGCACACACTAGAGGGCAATAAAAAGCAAAAAATTACCCAAAGAATTGAAAGACAAATCCGGGATCCGAACTGAACATTTTCTAGGAACAGATAGAAAGCCCTCTCTGGAAAGGTACATATAAAAAAAATACAAGCTTGGCTGGGGAAGGGCCACCCACATACTTACTTAGACACTTTCTTTAACACAGAGGAAACTCTCTTAAATCTCCTCCTCCACTTCTATCTGATGGCAGAAAGCACTTGCTAAGGATTAGGACTTCCTGGGCTGCATTAAAAGAAGTGTGGCCAGCAGACTGAAGAGGTGATTCTGCTCCTCTACCTGGCTTTGGTGAGACCTCACCTGGAATACTGTGTCCAGCTCTGGAGCCCTCAGCACATGGGCAGGGACCTGCCCGGGGATGTCTAGAGGAGGGCCACAAAAATGGTCTAAGGGCTGGAGCACCTCTCCTATCCAAATAGGCTGGGAGACTTGGACTTGCTCAGCTTGGAAAAGAGAAGGCTCTGGGGGAACCTTACAGCAGCCTTCCAGTCCCTGAAAGGTGCCTGTAAGAAAGCTGGGGAAGAACTGTTCACGAGGGCATGTAGCAATAGGATGAACGGTAATGGTTTTAAACTAGGAAAGGGCAGATTTAGGTTGGATATAAGGAAAAAATCTTTAATATGAGTGTGGTAGATCACTGTCACAGGCTGCCCAGAGAAGTGGTGGAGGACCAATTCCTGGAGATATTCAAGGTCAGACTTGATGGGGTTCTGAAGACCTTGATCCAGTGAAAATGTCCCTGCTCACTGCAGGGGGGTTGGACTAGATGACCTTTAAAGGTCCCTTCCAACCCAATACATTATATGATTATTATATGATAGGTAGAAAGATATGTTTGTAAAACACAACCTATGTTTACATTTTTAAAAAGGCTGTAGTATTTATTCCACCTCCTTGGGTTCCACAAAAACTGTTTTATCCACCAAGTGACAGCTGTAGTGAGACTTAAAATTAAGTGTTAAAGATTCAAATTACAGTAGCAAATAGTGATTTTTCTGTTACGTATCTTTGTACCCATTCTTAAGCAAGAAAAAGAAGGGTCTTAAACACAGAACTGCGAATGAAATGAAAAAAGGAAAACAAAAGGCATTTCATGACATGAAAAAAGTATCTTAAGCAAGCACATAATCAATGTATGAATCTGTTATAATTCTTATGGCTATCAAAGTTAAAAAACAACCTCCTGTCCTACAAACTCAGAGGCTTTTCATCCCCTCCTTAACTTTCCCTTGTAAACTGTAACTAATGAACACGCAACAGGAAGACTCCTCAGTAAATGGCTATGTTGGCAGCATTACCTTTTGACTGCTAGGTGAAGAAATACTAGACCAAGCAGGTGGTCATATCAGCAGGTTTAGGTTTGGGTCATTTAATACTTGTCCGGTTATAAAATGCTATACTTAATACCTCAGTCCCTCAAAGCAGCTGCAAGTGGTTCCATGGTATGGTGAAAGCAGCATTGTTTACACACAGGTGACAGTGGGTTTTAGTGCTCAGCTCTCCAAAGAGTGAGCTTCTAATCAATTATGGTCACATCACCTGCCAGCGCCTCAGGCAATACCCCAGCGATAGTTTGCTCTCATGAGCAAAAAGAAGCCTCTTGGATCATGTAGGCAGTACTTACATGCATGTGTTATTGACAGCATCGTCTGGACAGTGTCCTGAGCAGTAGCACTTAAGAAAAGGCAAGGTGTCTTCTGGAGCGAGTGTTACTCCATTTGCTTGTTTCTTTTGGTCAGGATTTGTCTTCATTCCTGTGCCATGAAGCACACTGTGTAGATTTTGACCTGAATATTTGAAAAAAGAAAAAACACCAAAGAATCTCTCTGGTAACTGTTCAAGAACTGTACCGGCAAAATACAACAACAGAATAATTATACTAGCAAATAACTGAATTATACAAGAACATAAGAATCTCCTCTCTCCAAAATTACAGCACAAGTTTGAGTTTATCATTTTGTTCTAGAAATACCTAGCTCAAATATTTTTTATCTTACTCACTGATCTTCCAACTAGAAAAAAAAGAGGATATCTAGAAAAATAAAGAGGATATCTTCCCTTTCTAAGGTGGGCAGAAAAGCAGTGATGTAACGGGCGAGAAGTTTCTGAGAAAAGCCTCGCTCATTCACTTGTTTAGAAAACCAAAATGCCGACCGCTTGATAACCACAACAGTATAATTTTATGCATGCATGACAGAACATACTTAATATGACATTTTCTAATTTTTTGAAGTAATTTTTTTATGGATTCACAGTCTCACAGGAGAGCAGTAATAACTCTAAAATCTCTTGGGCTTTTTGATCTCTGTATGCATTAGTACTTCAAAACAGAGCTAAAGTAAATCTTGTTTGCAAATTAAATTCCAGTAAATGACATGAACAGCCACACAAATGAGCTTCCAGAGAATAAAAAATAGGGCTACATTATGTTCTGAGTAGCCCTCAATTTCTCAACAGTAGGAGAGTAGAGCTTCATTTGTTCTAGTTCACATTATTAAAGTGCTTTAGTGGATGTAGTCATTCAGAAGAAAAATTCAATCTGTTTTTATTTTAGTGAAGAACATCCAGGAAAAAAACCCCAGGACCCAGGATCATCTCATTTGGAATATGCTTTATGAGTGCTATATGATACGAGAACATCATCCATCTCCTCCAGTTTCACACATAATTTTATCAACAGAAAATCTCTCGATGTCCATCACCTAATTCTTGGCTCTAAGTCCTCAAGGTATGAACGAAATACAGCCCTAAGAGTTGTAAACAAACTACCACCTGCACTGAAACGATTTACAGCATGTCTCTGTGGGAGGCTCAGGGTGCAAAACCATCCAGTTAGCACTGATGGAAGCTTTTACAATTTCAGTTATAATGAAAAAAACGGAGCTTATCTCAGTACCTCTCGAAAACATTTTAGATACAAGAAAAATGTAAATTTTTCTAAGAATAAAAAAAATAAAAACGTTTTGACCAGGAAACTCATGGTCTTTTAACAGATTCTTGTGGCTTCCTGTCAAACCCACAGAACACTAGCTGTAGTCATAGAGAACCTTATTCTTGTGTGTTGTACCTTCCTCGAAAAACACGCAGAAAACTTTTATTAAACCCTCTGCAAATACCACTCTCTGTATCACTCTCTTGTAACACATCATTCAGCCAAATGTGCTATCGAGTATTTGATAGATTCGATCTTCCTGTTCTGTAAGAAGCATACTTGCTTATTTCCTTATTTAATTAATACAACACATACTGTGTATTGCAATTTCCCTGGAAGCAAAATAGGGACAACCAAACTGTGCTTTTTCAGATAAAATGAAGCATACATCCTAAGGAAGTACAGCACCATTTACCTAAATCCTCAAATCACATTGCCATGCTTTATTTGAAATGTACTTTCCAAGCAGTCCTTCAGTAATGCCAGAGTTAAATATTCCCTGATATATACAGACATATCAAGAAAGAAGGTATACAGTGCTAGAATAACACAGACTTTACCTGTGCAACAGGCATTTCCAATTTAACCAAAAGGAATTCTGCAAGCATAATAGCAGCTCCTCCATCTGTCCTCTCTTCCTACAGATTTCTTCTTCCCAGCATGAGCTGTAAGCTCATTTTAATACTGTGCTACAGATGCTACACAATATTCTGTATTCCTGTTTAAGAGATCCCTACCTGCTCAGAGAACAGGTATTTCTACTTAATATATAAAGGAAAAGCTACTGCATACAAATATTATTATGTACAAATACTAACTTTCCTTGTAATTTTGTTGAACTACTCTGGTATCTTTCCTAATTAAGGTTATAAAACCCCACTTATCTTCCAAGACATTCTACATGTAAAAACGTCAGAATACTTTAAAGTCTGTGTCTCACAGTCATACGTCCATCTTCCTGCCCTGAGCACTGAATGCAGCAGTTTTTCAATTCACTGTAAGAGAAATCAAGGAACCCTTAGTGCATAGCTTCTCGTAGCTCAGAACTGCAACATTTTTAAGCAGGTCTGGGATCTTTTAAAACAGTACTTATTCTTTGTAAACTAGCACTGAAGCATGACTCCAGCTATACTGACCTTTTATACTGACACCGAGATAAGTACATTTTTCCTCAATTTATTATGATTTATTATTATAAATCTTATGAAAAGATTTACGAAGAACACATACCAAATAAAATCCAAGAGATAACTTTCAAGGAACCAGCATCTTTGTCTTTTGTCTATATAGACAAGGTTTTTTTACTGAAGGCAAAACCAGACTACAATTTCACTATTTTTGTGATGTCAATGAGAAACAATGTTCCATGGTATCTTTTTTTGGTCTTAGAAGTAATATCTGAATTTAATAAAGAAAGGGGAGAGGTTCAGGGAGGAAGAAAAAACACACACACCCCAACAAAAAAACCCCACTGTACTCTTAGATTTTTATATATTCTATAATTCTATATTCTAAACCCAAACACTTTACCACAGCACTACAATAACAATTCTCGGCATTTCATCAAAGATTAGTGCCTATCTGAAAGATGTTACATATGGGGACAGGAGCCGGATACGGAAAAATCACAGAATCACTAGGTTGGAAAAGACCTTTGAGATCATCAAGTCCAACTGTACCTGTCCTCTACTAAAGCATTATCCCTAAGCCAATGACTTGGCTTCCATTCACCTGCGATGTTAAGAGTGCAGATCAAGATCTGAATGGGGTCAAAGGATGTTTCATTGCTGGTTTTCCTGGTTAACAGACACGGGATAAACAACCAAGACTGAATAAAGGGTATGCCTAAATGACATCTTGCTTCAGTAACCACCGATCCTTACGCGGCAGTGCCCTCATCACACACCCTCCCTCAGAGCTCCACCTCCAAAACATTCATGCTGCTTTATCTTCCTTCTGGGAGCAGGATTGAGAAAGGGAGGATCACATTTTAGGGATCTTGTGACACTACAGTACTCGATGATGTAATTAATGGCTTTTTTTTCCATGACACAGGCAGTTGTTGGGTCTGCAGTGTGGCTAAGAATCGCACATACACAGACCTCACATAACCTTCAAGGGTGTAAGACCTATGCACTAACACACACAGCTTCAAAACAAAAACATCTTCAGGGAAATAAGAGTACCCAGAGATTTAAGCTACAGCAAATCTTCTCTCTCCAATACTTCCTACCCTCTACCTGCACGCTGCACAGAGCTGGTGAGGCAAAATAATGGCAAATGAACTGTCACACAGCAGACAACTTTTTCAAGATCCTGGACTAGTTTCAGCCTGTTTGTCCAGCCCTGAGAATGATATTATCATATACCTTTAAACAAATAAACTGCACTATAATGTGTATCTTCCCACATTTCAAAAACTCACAACATTAATGAAGTATCAGAGCGATGGTGAGCTGGAACATTCTCCTCACAGAACCAATGCATAAGACAATAAAGAGAAATAAGCTGACATGCCTTCAGTTTCCCAGTTCATGATTTGCTTGGCCCCATCACAACATTGCCTCATACACACTGTATTAATTTGAAATCTCTAGAAGCGTGAACTACTGCTACAGGTAACGACATTTAGTGGCTTTCTGTTTAAAATTAAACCCTTTTTTAATAAAAAGGCACAAAGCCTGCCAATATATCAGATCCAGCCCTCGATCAAATATAGAAAATATTTGAAGAACAAATACTTCCAATCACACAAAATAAGTTAAGACTATAAAATGTATTTTAAAGCAGCAAAGTGTAGTAAAAATCCCACTAGGTTAGACACGTAAGTCTACTTGAAAGCATGACTTCAAATGCTAATATTAATATGAATAATCTTTAAAAGGTCCTGTGCGTGACAGCAAAGTGTTATTAACCACTGAAAACTGAGCTAACTTGGTTGCAACTCAATGCCAGGATACATATATAATTTCATTAAGTCTTCTGATCTAAGAAAAGATTTGTGTGGCCCATAAAAACAGCTCTGAGAAACACTGAGGCAGAACAGTAAGTGAAAAAAACCAAATAGAAAAGCCAAATTATGCCTAGAATTTCTTACTTAATTATCCCCTCTGCCTCCTCAAATAAAATTGCAATGCTACTAGAACTAGTAGCCTACAGCAATCAAGCTGTTCAATAGCTTTCTGAACTCGCAACATACATGTTCCACATAATAGCATTGTTATTCCAGCGTACATTACCCTTAAAAGGAACTTAACCTAGCAGCACTACTGTTCTCTCAGCATTTCTTTGTAGCTATTCTGATGCAAGCTTGTACTACCCAAGAAATTCGGTATTTAAATAAAAAAGAATCTTTGTCAGAAGATCACCACCACCACCTGCCTTCCTGATGGTGCTAAAGCTGTTTGCTGGAGCAAGCTGACGCTCAGAGCTCACCCACACAGGACTCTTTTCACACAGGATGAAAGTTGTACCAAACCAATGTTTGATCTGCCTTCCTCATGAAAAAGACATACCTTGAAATTTTTCTGGGGTAGTTTTAAATTATTTTTTCTTGCTTTCAGATGCAGATTCTGCAAAATCATCCACTCCAACAAGGACATTTCAACTTTCTGCCTGTCACAAGCTTTTACAATAATTTAACATACACTGCTATGTGAATTAAACCTCAGAAAAACTTATAAAGCTTGAAGATAGTACTAGTATTTTTTCTTAAAACACAAAATAGTTTAGAAAATCAGCAAAAACATTTTTATGATGTAAAGGCCAGAGCTTAGATGCTTCTATGAGCTCTGTGTCTGGCGTTTTAACCATAATTCTCCCTGTAGTGCTTTTTCATGTATCAAGCCTGTGATCTCCAAAGACCAGGCATGTTAGAGGTAGCTCCATCTAGCAGAACTGGTTCCTAAAAATCACAGCATGTTCCCAGACTACACATTTAAAATCTCTACCACCCTCCAGCTCTCCCAGGAGCTACACCAGTGCTCACCACAGAGAGGCAGCCCCTGGCCCCCCCAGCCCATTTCCACTTTCCTTCGTGCCCCAAAAAAAACACTCCTGAAGACTACTCTGCTTTTACGTACTAAACTCAAAAGCCAAAGACAAGCAAATTTTATGTTTTCAACTTCAAAACAAGTACACTGCAATCTAATTTAAATGAAATGGACTTTTAAAGAATAAAGTTATTTTAAGATAATATAAATTATAATAATTAATTATATGACCTTTTAACAATCCTCTACACTAAGTTTAATCAGACAAATACTTAACAATACATGTTTGCTGCCCGTGTTTTAACAAAAGCATCCATTAATTGGGGAGATCACTACACTGTCCTCAAGACACAAATGAGCTTCTGAGAACCCTAAATTCCTTCTGCANTCAAGCTGTTCAATAGCTTTCTGAACTCGCAACATACATGTTCCACATAATAGCATTGTTATTCCAGCGTACATTACCCTTAAAAGGAACTTAACCTAGCAGCACTACTGTACTCTCAGCATTTCTTTGTAGCTATTCTGATGCAAGCTTGTACTACCCAAGAAATTCGGTATTTAAATAAAAAAGAATCTTTGTCAGAAGATCACCACCACCACCTGCCTTCCTGATGGTGCTAAAGCTGTTTGCTGGAGCAAGCTGACGCTCAGAGCTCACCCACACAGGACTCTTCACACAGGATGAAAGTTGTACCAAACCAATGTTTGATCTGCCTTCCTCATGAAAAAGACATACCTTGAAATTTTTCTGGGGTAGTTTTAAATTATTTTTTCTTGCTTTCAGATGCAGATTCTGCAAAATCATCCACTCCAACAAGGACATTTCAACTTTCTGCCTGTCACAAGCTTTTACAATAATTTAACATACACTGCTATGTGAATTAAACCTCAGAAAAACTTATAAAGCTTGAAGATAGTACTAGTATTTTTTCTTAAAACACAAAATAGTTTAGAAAATCAGCAAAAACATTTTTATGATGTAAAGGCCAGAGCTTAGATGCTTCTATGAGCTCTGTGTCTGGCGTTTTAACCATAATTCTCCCTGTAGTGCTTTTTCATGTATCAAGCCTGTGATCTCCAAAGACCAGGCATGTTAGAGGTAGCTCCATCTAGCAGAACTGGTTCCTAAAAATCACAGCATGTTCCCAGACTACACATTTAAAATCTCTACCACCCTCCAGCTCTCCCAGGAGCTACACCAGTGCTCACCACAGAGAGGCAGCCCCTGGCCCCCCCAGCCCATTTCCACTTTCCTTCGTGCCCCAAAAAAAACACTCCTGAAGACTACTCTGCTTTTACGTACCAAACTCAAAAGCCAAAGACAAGCAAATTTTATGTTTTCAACTTCAAAACAAGTACACTGCAATCTAATTTAAATGAAATGGACTTTTAAAGAATAAAGTTATTTTAAGATAATATAAATTATAATAATTAATTATATGACCTTTTAACAATCCTCTACACTAAGTTTAATCAGACAAATACTTAACAATACATGTTTGNTATTATTTTCATTACTATTTTTAAATGTAACTTTCAATAAATGTTTCTCTCATACATATTGGATGCTATTAACACATTTTTAGTCAACTAATTTACAGGGAATAAAATACTGGTCCTCTGTGGTATCTCTGAAAAGCACATAAAGGTGATGAACCACTTATCTAACATTACATCTGACAGCAACAAAGTACAAAAATTAAGAGAACATGTTTAAGCACATATTTGGTTTACTCCTTTGCATATATTGACTAGTTATGCTCATTGATGCATTATAAAAGCAAAGAATACTTGGAAGTAAATGTGGTTCTCTGAACTAAATACCTGCACTAGCAGGAAGACAAGAACATATTTACCACAGTCCTCAGCTGCAACTGGAGCTGACAAATTCTTGCCTTTGATGAGCAAGTAATTGGATAAGGATGCAGAGCAAGTCACAGGTCCACAGTGAGAAAGGAAACACAAAAATGTTTCTCGTGGAAAGGCTGCTATTAAATCCAGCCATCTGCTACCCAGATTTATTTTTGATCATTTCTCGATATAAGTGAAAAAGTCACATCAGCTATGAAGAAAAAAAAGAAAAAAAGATACAAGCCAAAGGGTAAGCACTGTGTCCCTTGGCTCTGCAGTACTGACCTGAGAAACAGCAGCTGTTGACCAATAATGTTATGGAATTACCTCCTGCTTTCTGCTGTTGTAAGAACACTGTCACACTAATGACTGCAGGCAAACACCTGCCTTATAGTTCCCCTATTAAGGAATCTGGTGTGTATATATACCTACACATATACAGATACACTACTACCATTCTCTCAGGTCTTGTACGCCCTGAAATTCCTACCATTCTGAAGAAGCTTCTAAAGCAAGGGAGAGGGCAAACTATTAAGCTGGGTGCCTGCCAATGAAAGTACACACACTGGACATTTCTACCTTCTCTGATTTTCTCTCCTCTTTCTGTAAATCACACAGATTTTCACCAGCTCCTCACAATGTGTCTTCTCCACATCTATTGCTTGCTTTATGATGTTTTTTGGTAGCATCTTGTATATATTCTCCTTGTTGAAACTATTCCTTCCACTTTCCATTTCCACTACCAGACTCTTCACTTCGGATCTCCTCTTTCCTATAAGTATTTCAAATACCTTATGACTATCAACTTTATTCTGTCCTTCGCTCCAAGCACAACTCCTCCATGAGTCTAGGGAGAAGCAGAGTGACTTGACCATTTTTCTACTCACCACATCTAGAAACCAAGCATATTTCATGTTTGAAGACAAGCCCTTAGGCAACTTGCTTCAAAGAACCAACATGTCAGCAAGCTCAACTTTCCCATGGGTTTCAGAACTTGCTCAGTATCGATTTGAAAGTCAGAAATATTCTTAAAGCAAGGCAATTTCTTCTTTAGAATTTAAAAAAAAACAAACATGGTCTTTAAACTTGATCAAACTATATTATTAATTAGAAGTTATATATGGAACCATTATTAATAAATGTGACCATGAAAGGAGTTAAATCAATTTTAAGTCACTATAAAAATAATAATACAAATACACAGGTCTGATTTGTATCTAGAGAAAAAAAATAAATTGTTCCTTCAGTTGCTATTGCATTTAAGTAAAACACTGAATACTGACTAACGCAAAGGGGTAAGCATTGCAGTAAAAAGAGCAGAGCATATCACTCCCAACCTCTTCAAGGGGAGAAACCGGTATCTTCTGCAAGCAGCAGCAAAACTGTTAGAATACTAGTAGAACAAGCTCTACTGCAAATTGCTGTATCTGAGACTGTTCATAGTGAAAGAGATTTCTAGAAGTCACCTGATACCACCCACCTGGTCAAAGTAAGATGAACTATGTCAAACCAGGCTGTTCAGAGTCATTCTGGTAAAGTTTTGAGTACTTCCAAACATGATGCGTATTGCACAAGCTCTTCAGGCAACCTGTTATAATACTTAGCCACGCTCACAGTGAAAACTACTCTCATGAAATCTCTTATGAAATTTCTTTTACTGTGATTTGTGTCCTTAGAGCTACCTATAAGTATTTGTAGATCTATAATACACTTAAACTATACTCAAACTAGTCTTTTCTGTCTAAACAGAGCTATTTCTTGCCAATTAAAAATTGTATGTCCTCAACAGGAAAAAGGGTTGGTCATGAGAATATCCCTCTCCAACCTAATTAATGTTACAAGGAAAAAAATAATGATCCCGGATTTATGTTAATTTTGTTGCTTTCAACCTTGAAAACCTTTCTGCAATGGCAAAACAAACTAAGACTCGTGCTCTTCCCTACTCATAACATGCATGTACATACACATATATATGCACATAGTAAATCAAACATCGGTGCTTAAAGCACACACCTAGAATTTAGGAGAAACTATTCTGAGCCTCTGCAGGTTAAAAAGATGGAAGTGCTCAAATAACTTGGCGATTATACAGGAACACCTGTCCAGTTTTGGAAGAAAAGATTAAAACTCTGTAGGCTATACTTAATGATACAGACGCCTTGGTGGCTTCCTGCACTGAATTTCTCAGAAAACTCAAAAAGAAGAACGGCATTTTTAAGTATCTTGCAAATTGCAGTTCTGCACAGATCCAGAGAGAGGGCTTCTGTTCTGTAACAGATTAGCTGTGAATGCGCGTGTGGGCTAGTACTCGAAATAGTTTAAATATGACCCTCCTTGAACTGAGACACTACTCATTTAATTTGGGTCTTAGTGCAGTTGACAGCTCATCTCTGGTCAATTCCAGGTAAAATATCTTTAGTGTAGCTTATATTTGCTGTTTTATAATAGTTATGTTTAAGGGAACAGTCTTGTACTCTGCCTAAGTGTTTCTTCCTACCCATGTTAAGTCTGCTCTTAAAATCAGTTGTCAAGCTATGTATCAAGCACAGTCCTCAGAGACAGCCTCCATTAAACCCTTAAATCTAATATTGCAGGTATACTCTAGAAATAGAAAATAAGCATTGACTTTTGGGGACTTAACAGGCTTCCTTCTCTCTCCATTTAATGGGCTCACTGAATTGTTACTCTTAAAAGTAAATAGCTCAAATATATTTCAAAGTAAATTCAAGCACTAAGCAATAACTGCCAAATATGTATGGAAAAGTGAGTATTAAGCTTTTCTGTATTCAAGTATTAAAATTGTAGTACCAAATTAGTCTTATCTATTTCCCTGGAAACATATGGAAAGCTCTAAATACTCAAACATGGAAGAGGGACACAGTTGTGAGAACAAGAAACCTTACAGAGACCAACTATGGATGGACATGCAGAGCAGTACTGTTCATGTCCCAGACATGACAATATGGTACCACTAACAGCTCAGACATCACTCTGCTATCCTGACACTTTTTGTAACTACAAGCAATTACAGAATGAGATCTGCCAGGTACAGCTGCTGATAAGGAAATAATAATCAAATAGATTTTTCCTCAAACTAGTTATAATCTTTATACTTTAAACTTCAATATCTGAGAGAGCATGAGACAGGCACATCGGTTGGTTCCCAATACCTTTTTAACTCAACCCAGCTTGACAGAAGATAAATCCTAATGATAACTGGTGGCTGGAAAGGCAAGAGATGTACAAACGAGTACTTTCACTAAATGTAGCCCACGCTATTGTAAACATCCCAGTGCCTCACCTCAGCCCATCAAGTAGGCATAACAAATTTATTTAATTAGTTATGTCACACTATCTCTCGATGCTAGGAGCATCAGAAGGCATGGGGAACTGCACAATGCCCTTTCTTCAGTGGGTCAAGCTTAAAGGGATCAAAAATGGTCTGAACTGACCCAAACCTCAAAATGTTAAACCTTCAATTCTGCTGATCATGTAACTTGCTCCATAGTGTACTATGCATTTCTAGTATTTTCTCTATTTAAGCATTTGCTAAAACAGACCTAATCTATAATCTGTATAACAACAACACGTGACCAATATAATGTCCTCCTTTTTAGGGAGGCATCCATGTCAGGCAGAGAAGACACCTACCTGCCAAAGAGCAACAAACAAAAAAAGCTGCAAACCCCAAGCAAAAAGAAACCAAACCAAAACACCCTACTCCAAACATTGGGCTACAAGTCTCAGTTACAGATGAAAAATACAAATCTATTTCAACTGGTAGATATTTACCTTGAACATGGAGAATGATAAGCAGGTAGGCACCAAGCAACCGTTCATGAACTCTCAATCGAGTCATTGTTCACTAGTAATCCTTCCTGCGCAAGGCGACTGGCCCTTCTGCTTGACAAACGTTAAGCGTAGTCTGTTCGGTGATGCCTAATACAAGATTTGGTGTTTGACTGCAGAGATTCTCGTCTAAGTTTTCCAACTTGGTTTCCTGAAAGATACAGTAAAACAAAGTGTTAAGAGACAACCTGCAATTCTGAAAAAAAAAAACCAAAACCCAAAACCACAAAACCCTTCAAAGTTTTTCACTGCACTGATCATAACCATGTGGCTGCAAATATAACTAAAAATTCATATGTTTATTAAGAATAATAATGGAAAACATTTACTATTAAGCTGAACAGCAGGGTTGTTCTGAAATACACATTTTGATAACAATCCAAAGGAATGTTTATACATGCTTGTTGAAAACATTAGATAGGTTAACTCACTAGTCACAGCCTTGTATTGTAGGCTCCCATAAAGATGATATTCAACAGATTAACATGCAAATCTGAAAAATATTTTCTTTAGAGAAATTAAAACTTATACTTATTAATTTAAATACTGTGAAGGGAAAAAGCAACACCATGTTGAGCCACCAGTTGAAAAATGCTTGTAGAGCGGCTTTATTGCAATAAAACCCCAAGCTTGCTGCTGGAGGGAAGCTAAATTTGTATTAAAGTAGTTAGTTACCCAATTTACCTATTTTTTTCTTCTAGACTAATACTACCCAAAGCACAATACAAGCTCATTTAACATTTGAATGAAGAAATTAATTTCTCAGCATCAACTATATGCCAGTCCCTCTTGCTGTAGACTATGTTATACAGCGTTTTCTGAAGAAAAGAAAGTTCAGTTCATGACACTTATGTACATTTATTATTCATTTCTGTTAACTCCAACTCAAAATCCTGATATCCTTCTGGATTCCTAAATTTTGTGCAAATTAATCCCTCATAAAATTATGCTACTACATGCACATGCCATTTGCTCCAAAAATAAAATATAATTTTATCTTCCATGGGATGAAGACATAGCTAAGACCACCAAATTAAAGAAAAGGTTACTTTTTCAGAATGCAGTGCCTGTGGTCACGTTCTGCTTAACGAACTTCTCCAGCAATTCACTAGGGAAACATAATTGGGCTTCAAAGGACTAAGAAGCAGCTCAAACACCTAAATAGTTAATCGCAACAAAAGCGACGTTGCACAAAGATGAACAGAGGAGTGATTTTGCCTTTCCTCGGCCTCTTGTTTCGGTGGGCTTGACCCCCCTGACCCCTGTCAGCCTGGCGCTGCTCATGAATGCCAAAACTGGCATTCACTTGGGGATGGGCTGCAATTACTGTTGGTGGCCGCTTCCACCATCAATAACTCAATCTGTCTGTCGGTGAGACCCAAGAACTTTTCATTTTAATTAGTGCTTCGGAGGCATTTAACATGGAGGCAAATTAGCGGCCGAGCCGGGAGGTGTCCGTCACTTTCAATTTTGGTGGGAGTGGGGCAGGCTGCCCCGACCCCTGGCCTACTTTTCACACGTCTCTGACTTCTCCCTAATGAAGCAACAAAGCGCCTCCACGCTGGAGGAAGCCAAGGCGAGCTGCAGGATGGGCGAGCACCGCTCCCCGAACACTGCGCCGCCGCAGCAGCCTCGGCGTTTTCCAGGATTACTACCAGGTTACAGGCAGGCTGGACTAGCCGTGACGGGCTTTGAGAACATCCTAACAGAGCAAGAGGTAAAACAGGTGCACTAAGAAGAACACTCACAATCTCTAGTTTTTCCTAATCTTGAGAAGCAACCAATTCTGACAGCTGACAAAGAATGTCATTCTACTTATGAAAGCATTGGGCCTTCCATGCAACCTGGAAGGATTATTGCTTTATTCCATGTTTCAACTGCAATGAACTTCAATCCCCAATAAAACACGTGGAAGATGACAACTGCCAGCAGCTTGTGTGTAGTAAAACAACAAAGGCTTTATTTGCAGTATTATTTTTGTAGTCCATCAAAAGGAAAAAATCCACTAATAGTTTGTTTAAAGTATGTTTAAAACAATATTTCCATCTGTCTTCTCCATGCAAGTTTTAGGACAGACTACGTATTCTCACTCACCCACATTTCATGAATAGGAGTGTTTTTTACTTCCACAAAACAGGCCATCTCAGTCCCCAGTTCAGGGAGGTAAGAGAGCACACTGGGAACTTAATACCTATTTACCTCTGTGCTACATGGTATACTACCAAACATCAAGAAGAAATAAAGGTAGAGGGTGGGGGTGGGAATGGGAAGAAGAACCTTGTTAATGCCGAACACTTCCAATTTCAGGGTGATTTTTTGTTATGTGAGACAATCTAAGGTAGTTTTCAAAAATACTGTCCAAGTCTACTTACAAATATAACACTTTATCCTTAGAACCAGTAGTTTGTACCTGAATCTTCCTTTTATTAATATTTCACATTTCACAGATGTATCTAAATGTAAACAAGTATCATGACTTATAGAAAAGCATGGGATAAAATGACACTGAAAACGAGTCCTGTTATCATTCCCTATTAAAATATTCTCATTTAAGAACACTTATCAGCATTTGAAAGAACACCTCAAAACATAAAGTAAAACCAAGCAGGGCTGCAATTCCCTCCTCTTCCCCCGAAATGCAGGTATGATGCCTTAATACCATTTCTCAAGTTACCTTTCTGTAGTTGTTACTGTCAGCTTCCAGCTCTCTCCAGCCAGGAGAACCTCTCAGACTGTGGCATGGCTTGGGCAGCACAGCATCGCCGAGCCCTGCTGCGACCTTAGCACCACTGGCCACGGTTCACCGTTGGGCAGGTGAGCTTCAGCCACCGAACAAAAACTAGTGACTGAAGTAAAATGTCCCAACAGGAACTCTGTGAACTGCAGTGTGGACACACGCTAACACCCACACTACAGAAGAAATAAAGCTGTGTCAAAAACACTGTGAGGATGGGTTGGTCTAGGCAGTGTTTTCTGTCACTGCATTCAAATTCAGCTTTCCTACAACTGCTATCCAAAGAGATTTCAGACATCTTTTATCCACCCTTTGAATTGTTCTTCCTTTTCCATACGTAAGTTTCTGACGTAAACAAATACAAATAGTGCTCTAATAGTGCACAGTGCTCTTCTGACAAAAGGGAAACCGAAAACATTTCGTTCCTGCAATCACCTGGCCCTCCAACATCGGTATGTAGTTTAACAGCTTGAATTTTATGGAACAGATGAGCTGTTCTAGTGTTTCTAACAACTGCCACACCCCAAAATGGTGTAGTTATGACCTTCGTATGAGAATAACTTTCACTGAAACCAAACCACAACAACAAAGAACACATTTGATAAACCTGAAGAGGCCACAGCGACACCTCTTCTGAGCTGTTTCTGGACTCCCATTAAAGGGGAAGACTGGCAGCCACACTAAGGCACACACTATCTAAAGCGAGCAACAGCTGGAATTTCTCCAAACCATGCCTGATATTAACAGTGTAGAATGACACAACCAAATGACTACTTCAAAGGAGTTTAAGCACCAATTAACACCTGGAACGCTACTCTGCCAACAGAGCGATGCTGAAGAAACAAAAGACCATAAGCCAATCGGTTGATTTCAAAGTCCGCAATGTCTCTTGATTGGAGGAAAAAAAAAAAAAAAAGAGAGCTTTTGTTATTAAAATTGTGTGGGTTTGGGTTTGGTTTTTTTCTGAACTGGAAGAATTCATGGCACTATCGCAGCTGACCAGCCCTACACTCTGTTTGACTCCGAATACACGACGCTGAAGTGTGAGAGATTTGTAATACAGTCCAAAATGATTCTGAGTACAGAGGGTTCAGGGGTGACTGTTCTTTCGATGTGGCTCTGTAATACTTCTAACAGCACGATCCCCAAACCAAATGAGCTGCACTGTCGCAAATTCCAATAAAGAACGATAGTGCTGAATGTAACACCACAATATTGTAAAAGGCAAACACATGAAAAAAAGAAACGTCGATCTTAGACTTCACAAGATTTAGAACATTAAATCCTTTTCAACAGACAAGATGTTTCAAAATGTTTGTAGTAGTGCATAAAATACCAAGTGAATATATTCACCAAAGCAAAACTGGAAAACATTAAAAGTTTCTCCTATGTGTAATGGGGGCAAGAGGTGATTTAGACTTAATTCAGTTTATCTCTGGTATTTTATTCCACCTCAAAGTTGTGTTTAAACTGTACTTATGATTGAGATAACATGCTGATAATTACTTAACACCAGTATGCAACAGTGTTTCTATGAGAGTGTAAAAAAACCCTGATACGGTACCACAAAGAAAATTATTAATTTGGATGTAGAAAAAAGGGATTGAGAGAACAGTGAAGAATTCACTATAGGGCAGACAATGAGTAGTTTCAAGAACAGAGATTACTACTGTACTTCAAATGGCATTCAAGGACCCTGACTCTTAAATCAGCTTGATTCCAGAATACTTACCCTTTTCATTAATGACCTAAGTACAAAAAGTAAAACTTGGTTAAACCTTGCTAATGAATCGCCAGTTCATCTAAGTGTTGGTTTTATGCAGGAAGATTTGATGAAATACAACTGTATGAAAAACTGGGAATTTCTGTTTCACGTAGACTAGAAGTTCTTGCACAGGAGATAGCTACAGACTATCTAAGTACTCAAGTACATGAACCAACTACAGAACTTCAGACACATCCACGTGATGTTGCTGAAGAAAGAGACAAAACACAACTCCAGGATTTCCTAGAGAAACTTCCCAGGAAAAAAGAGGAAAATATGAACAGTAAAGACACAGTATGATTGATAAATTCAACATATGCCCGGAAGGACTGATAATACTATCTGGAGAGCAGGAAAACCCATGAATGGAGACGAAAAGAAAAGGATTAATATAGTGAAAGCTAGCAGGGAAATGACTGCTCTTTGAAAATGTATCATAGGAATGAACAAGGCAAAACAGATATTCTACAAGAAGAAAATTACTGCAACAACTAAGTATGGATTAACCATTAATATTTATTAAGATCACAAATTAGAAGACAATTCCTAACCACTGGTTAGGAGGTTCTAGGGCAGATTTTCAAACTAAATAAAGTCCAAAACTTCAATTAGTCTTTAGTTTACAAAGGCCACCATCTCACATAGCTGCATGTGACAGGATGGGAGCAGACTGATCCAGGAGAGCCCTTGCAATTCCACATTCTTATTCCTAATACAAAAAGAGCTATAATTAACTTTAGCTTATTCAAAGTAAAAAAAAAACCCAAACACTTCCAATTTTAAAATAAATTTTCAAATTCTGCACTGTGTAATTATGTCAAATACTTGTACAAGTCTACTTTTTAAATGTTTCAATTCTATCGCAAAGTATGCCTACACAAATTGTAGAAAAGAATCATACTGAAACAGATAAACCAGGTATGCTTAAGTGCTGTCAAATATCTGAAATAATTTAAAAAAGCAGGCAAATCCACCAGCAAAATCCATGCAGAAATCATACAGTTGATGGAAAATGCTGTTTGCTATTGCTAGCTAGTTGGCTGTGTGGCCAACAAAACTTACCTCAAATAAGGCCCTATTTTAGGCACTAATCTGTGCAAGATCACAAAAATTACTAAACTGCAGATTGTATTAGAACTATTTAAAACTATTAGTGACTGCATAAATTTAGAAATCAAAAGGTTGTGTAAATTATTTCAATGTTCTTTCTGCCTCTACAAACTGCTACAAAATCTGAAATGTTAAATTAAGCATGTGCATATTACACACTTCCTGAAAGACTGAAATGAAAAAAATATATCTGAGTTATGTTCATTTTTCATAATGCACATACTGCAAAGGTGGGTTTGCTCATTCCAAACCCACAAGTCCCTAAATTTTTGCAGCAACAGCATTACAAGTCTTAGAAAAGGAATTGTTATTTTTGAGCAGCTGGAAAAAAAGTCACCAAAATCCACTTTGAATATTCTAACAGAAATCTTATGAAAGGAAAATTTCACACTGCTGGCAAATATCTAATGTGTGTACCTTACAGCAGAATTTGGAAGCCAAACTCCTAAATTATGATGTATCTGTCTGTTTCATAAACAAAGTTGTTAACCATGAAGAAATTAAAGCCTAGCTGCTTTTTACCATGCCCAGCACAATTAGGTAATTGGGGACGCCACTCGTTGGACTCCTGAATGCCCATCTTACTGTTACTCTGGAATTCCAATTAACTAACTGCTACAAAGTTTCTGTCATTAAATTAACAATAATGAAATTCAGTAAAATTATTTTCCCAGTGCCATCAGGTACTCGTATATATCCTAGTGTGTTACATACATGGCCCATTCTCTTATTTGGGCATACTCAAATAGGATTTCACTACACAATTTTTATTCATCTCAACCCATCTTCCCTCTTTCAACTCCATCACTTTGGCAATTAGCTGGTTGAGAGCTTCTGCCCTTAAGACAGCTGGAAAAAGAATACCCATGTTCCTTCTATCATAAATGACATCAACTTCTGCTATTCTACCCAGAAGCTATAATTCTTAAATGTTTTTATTATCTATTTATCATTTTTGCTAGCTCCTTTCTGTCATACCAGGCAATGTTAATGAGGAGAAAAGTCTGCACATGAAATTAATACATTCCATCTCCAAATCTAACAAATTGAAACTGGGAATGCAACTTAAACCTTTTAAATGTTGTTTGGAAAAAAAAATACTTAAAGCCTTTCATTCACTAAATGTAAGCAGAAAGTGATTACAATTATCACAGATTTCACGTGTCACTACTGAAAATATTGCAGTCATACTATATTGCCTACAAGGCCAGTCATATACTTTGGCTCTGACTTACAATTATTTTATACAAACAATATACCTAGGCTGAGGAAAGGAAGAAGCTGGGCCTCAACCCTGAATACATATATTTGCTCACAGTGGACACTAAAATCAGGGCCATTAAAAGTACAAATGCTTTCACAGGAACGGTGTCTAAAGTCCAACCTCCTCTCAGCACTCTGAAGAACAACAACCCTACAGTAAGTTTTTAATCATTTTAGGACAGCTATTAATCTTTGTCAAGAAAAAACAAACAACCAAACCAACCAAAAAACCTACGGGGTAAGCTTTTATTATACTTCAGTCTTGGGGCCCTAGTCTGTTTCTCTTACACCTATAGCCTTCGCCCAATCTAGAACAGGAAATCCACAAGGTCTTTTTGTCTGCAAAGCGAAGGTGACTGTGCAAATTTAGGGACTCGCAAAGTTCTCCAGAACCTGGGCTGCAGAGCGTATTTTTCATTACACGGTGCCTTAGCAGAACAGCCTGTCTGGTTCTGCACTCCCGCCCGAGGAGGAGCGCGGCAGAGGCCCCAAGGCCGCCCCAGCCTCCCTCGGCCCACACGGGGGTGGTGTAAGCCCGCTCCGGGCAGGGGCACGCTGCTGGGCTCTGCAGCTCTCACGCAGGACACGCTGTTTAGAAGAAGCGGTTACTGTTTAAAAAACCCAGCTCGCTTGCGTTTCAGCGCAAAGAAGAAAACAACAGCAACAAAGCTGAGCTAATTCAACCGTTTTTCGGCCGGGGGCTTGTTTGTCTTTGGGTTTTTGACATGAAAACTGGGCTGCGACTTCTCTCCCCCTTCCCCTGCTTCCACCCTTAAATTCTTGTTGTCTAGGTAGCCAGATTTTTCCACCGAGTCGCATGGCCCGCTGCCAGGTCCCTCAAGTAAGCCGGAGCTCCGGAGCTCTCCCCTCGGCTCGGGCCCCTCCCCGGAGCAGCCCTAGGCGCCCTGCCTGACATGCTTTTCAAGGCGTGCTAGGCTGCAAGCAGACTTTCTGGCTCCACTTCCATTGTTTGCGCGGCTGCTTTGCTCCTTATCCAGAGCGTGGATTAGCATAAGAATACTGTCTTCCCCCTCTGCAAGCCAGCTCCCCTCTAGAAGACCTCTACCCCTTAAGAATAAACATGGGGTTGGCGTTGGGTTTTCTCGGATTTTCTCTTTAAAATCCTCCTTCCTATTCATGTCTTGTAAGGCACAATAAAGCAACTACAATCATGAGCGAGGGAGACCGACAAGGCTCAGAAATACATACATGCACAGATTAATAATTACCAAGGTCAAAAGAGTCGATTTGATAATTCTGTTCAAGGAGCCTTCTCTCTTCACACTCACGTTGCAGGTATGGCTTCAGTTATTAAAGGATGTATTTTCCAAACAGACCAGAAAACAAGTAATTTCTAAGAAAGAGTAACTTCAAGGAGACCTTAATATACACACCCCTTTTTAAATTTCCCCTCTGAAAGACAAAGTTTCCAACTGAAAACAGGCATAAAAGTCTTATTTATCAACACAACCTCCAGCCAGAAACACAAAACACCCCTCAGAACTGGCAGCAAACTGGAGAGTTGCTGCTGCTCGCTCTGGTCTCTGACCGACACCTCGGTGTCCCTTGTAAAGCAAGTGACGTGGGATCTAGTATTAAAAAAGGCCAAGAGAAGAGCATTTCACAAGAAGCAAACTGCTTGCCCCCAAAACTCTTAAAGCTGTCAACATCTATTTTGTTTTTTGGTTTCACTACCCATAACCGCTGTCCAAATTAATTCATACATCATTTTGTGAACGAGATAAAAACACAGTTGCTTCATAAGCCACATAATTTTCAAACCATCAAATTCAGCACTGCTCATGGCAATGGCCAAAAGAACAGTATTTGCTCAATACATACAAAGAGCAGAGACAAGACCAGCAAGTTCAGCATCATCACAATTTGCTAATACAAAACCCTGCCTGGCAAGGTAAATCTTAATCCTCATGTTCCTCACTGGCTTGCCATGCCCACAGAAGCAGTTCTGCTGACAGAAGAAACTGTCCAGCTGTTTTCACAAATCACTGTAAATAACACAGATATTCTCAAAGAAGCTATTGCCATCAGTCTTCCAAAGGCCTCTTAATATAGGAATATGCCAAATAAACCAAGCAGGAGATGCTGCTCCTTATATGCCTCTAAAACACCCATGCAGCAAGGAAAAAGTATTGTTTAAGTGTTCTTACTACAAAAACAAAATTATTTAACGGTTAAGTTTGCTCTTTGTGTTAGTTATATTGCCCTTCTAACTTTAAATTGCCGAAATGTGCCCTTTCAACCTCCCTTATAATTCTTTTGAATTATATGAATAGTCAGCTAACAGCTCTTCTGTCATCTGTGAGCCTCAACACTCACCCTAGAAACTCACTTTGGGATATTTTTACAAGGTTACAAGCTCCAGACACAAAACACTAGGAGGTTACCACCTCCACAACAAGAGCAAGAGAAGTGAGCAAGTATTGTCGGTGGCAAGTGTAGCATAGCCTAAACCAGAATCAAGGGCAGTTTAAATTAATATGCGGGGCTCTCAAGAGCTGTGGCTGATGAGCTTGCAAGAACTCTGATAGACACAAGCAGTTTCACAAAGCTTCAATAGGCCGAAGCAAAAAAAAAGAAAAAAATAAATAAATTTGGGGGGGGAGGGGAAATATACACCCCTCCCCCCAAATCCTCTGGTGAGCAAATACCCTGTAATTAGAACTTAAATTATCTTACACAGAACCTGCAAGCTATTCAGTTATTCTCTGCATCAGAGTAACAAACAGTATCAGTGATAACTGTTTATGCACAAGGCATGTCATACGCACAGTTACTGTACAGATACTGTAGGTATTAGACGGCTATATTAAGAATGTGTTTCCATAGTAAAATAATCTCAACTTAGTTCTACGGTGCATTCAGTTTCTGCTCTCATCTGCAAAATGCAATATTTTTTTCTGAAGTACGTAAAAAAATACTGTTCTGGGAAAAACTTCCAGGACTCTAGATGTATGTGTCTCAGCTTATCTTACCCTGTTAGTATTCTGCAAGTTTTGATGAATGAACATGGAGTTTAACTTTGTTTTGTATTAAATTTAAATGCATTGTAGATCCACTTGGTTAAATAACTACAGAAAAAAACAGGGCATGCCCATAAACACAAACTACTTCTCTTAAGCTTAAACAATATGCTTTCATCAAATATAGGTTCAAAGACATTTCTAAATCCAAACACAGTAGTCTTTCAATAAGTAGACAAAGACAGAGTTCAAAGGTAATGTTTATACTTCAACAGTTATAGTCCCCTATTTTCCTGCACTAAAGGGCTACATTAATGCTGTTAACTATTTTTTTCCACACAAAATTAAAAACCAAGATCCACACAAGAAACATGGCTACCAAGCTCAGTAAGATTCAAATATTTACATTTAGAGTTTACTAGTTTTAGTAGTAGTTTCTCTCCTACTAGTATAGGAGAAATTGCACCACTTAGTGCAAAGATTATTTTAAATACAATTTTTTCAACAGCTGTTGCACAGGGGAGCTAAGAACAGCAAAACATCAACATATATGTAGCAGATTGGTTCCTTTGTTTCGATGAAGTGAAACTTCACATTCAGCTAATAAAACACTTGTTTTCCTTTTCTTTCTTCTCCATATTGTAAGAAAGCAACAGGACTAAGGCCTATAGAAACCAAGAAAGTACAGAGGTTACATTATATTCCTTCCTATATACTATATTCCTTCTCCTATCAATTTCACTTGCCGTTTCACTTTTTCCTCTTTGACCTCTGTGGTGTGTGCCTTTAACTGTCCATACTTGGTACTTGAAGAATGAATTGGACACTATTTTAACTGCAAGCATTTCCCCAACGTACTTAAACTTGAAGGTATCTCCTCTGATATCTCACAAGTTCCTTGAACAAAAAATTCTAATAATACATCTGTCTGCCTCCCAAGTATATCTGTCTGCCTCCCAAGTCACCTCTTTACTAGCTTTGGCAACTCATTCCCCAATCATTCAAGACCACATCCTTATCTACATCTCATTCTGCCTTTTCTTATGCTACTTCTGTCAAGGCATTGCATGTAAAAGTCATTTATTTCTTCTACATCTTCGCTATCAAAACCTTCTTTCTTTCATGACTCCTTAGCCTACACTCATCACCTCCAATAGGACAGAATTAAGGCTGATTCAAAATTAGGGTCACAAGAAAACCACAGATTCCATAATGGGAAGAAATTTTTGTCGTGAGTTGAAGAGAACAAAGAATTATTTTTGGCAGAAAGGGGACAAAAAAAAAAGTCATAGTTACTAAACCTTCTCTACCAAACACCTACAGTATCTTGTAGAAACCAATCTTCTGTCACATCCTGAGTATTTTTCCCTTTCCTCTTTGAAATTTTTCAGGTATTTAAGAACTGTAATGAAACAAAACCAGCAGACATAATATTGTTGTATAAATACAGCTGTACTCAAGAGGTAGATCAGCCCACTGTTCCTATGCCCTGACTTTTAAAAGCAGTCAGGAGGAAGCATTCAGGGCAAGAGTATAAAACCCTGAGAACAATTAGGATGCTCTCTTTCTCTGGATATCCCACTACATTGGATTTTCTTCACTGCTGCAAAACTTACTTGTATCACCAACATCTGCAGAGCTATCTACTCACCATGAACATACCCGTTTACCCTCCTTAAATCCATTTCAAATGTTGGTCCCTACAACGGTTTGTAATAACTGAGTATTACATGTAACTCTGCCCCATATTAAAAAACCCTCAGAGATTTGGAAACAGATACAGTAACACTACAAATGCTGTAAAAATGCTACCCTGATAAGCTATCAATTGGCTGTCACAAGTTATATGAACATACTTTATCTAAATTCCAATTTTACAGGAAAGCTGTAAAACATTTTTTATAATCCTTAACAACATTTTGCTACCCACATCATCCTCTTCAAAAGTGAGAAATGTACAGCAATTTTTTTTATTATATACTCTGAAGAACACTTTTGATATTTTTTATAATTTGGCACAGAAGTAGTATAGCAGACTGTAGAGAAAAGAATACTCCCAGATCATAAATCTGTAAATTTCATTACATGCCCAGTTGTAGGGCACCCCTCCTTACAGCAGTTGTAACTGCTCCACTTATAGCAGTTTAAATCTCAAGTTTAAGCACTGCCATGTAAGTATGTAAGATTGTTTAAAAAAAACCCAAACTTTTATTGTGAACTGATTTTTTTTTCTTCTTCCTTCAGTTATGAGTTATATAATAGTATTTTTCTTTTTTGGGCAGTAAACTAAATATGTGTTTGCCACCGAGGTGAGCTTGAAGGGTACCATCCACTGATACATGCAGTAAGAGCAATAGAGCTGCCAACGCTAATTTTTGTAAGACTGACAAAGAATATTTCTTTTAATTGATGTTTTGTTAATTCAAAGACTGAGGCTATCACAAACAAAAAGAAAGTTACTGAGAGGAAAAACTGAGTGGTTCACAAGTGTATGTATGTAAATTCTGTGAAATTTTGAAGTGCATGGAACTTAAGATGCCTGTATAAACATCCCTCTTCACGTACACTGTCACCTCAGGGAGCCTCTGTACAGGTAGACCCCTCATCACTTTCATTCCACTGAAAGCCTACAAACACAATGTTTCTGTACAAAGTGCTCATACCCTTTACCTGACAATTGAAACAAATAATCAGTTTTAAAAAAACCCAGCAACTTGAAGCAACATGTTTGAATGAGAACAGAGACTGTAGATCGTGGAAGAAGAAAAGGTGCCTCAGGCATGGTCATGCGTAGCCATTTGGGGACCCTTCTGCACATCTTCACCATGAAGATTCTAACAGACAGGGCTACTGACCCCCCGGGGTCAGATTCAGATTCAAATTTCTGTCACTGTGATCAACTGCAAGCATTCAGAACTTGAATGCAAGATGTTTTGATACAGACAGGGCAAAATAATTAGTGCACAGAAGCTTCCTTATTGCTGTAAAGGAGCTGCAGCTTCCAGGAAATTCACATTATGAATCAGAAATATAAAGCTGTTGTTTCCTTCAAAAGTTTTTTATACAACACACACGTATGCAGGCATATGCATATTCTTTCCATTTAACTCATGCATTTGATCATCCACATGTTTATATTCTTTTAAAATACATATTAAACACTATTCCAGACATGCTTTCACTGACAGGCAAGAATTCAGAGGACTATGTAAACCAAGTACCTAGTCCTAAACACACTGTCTTTCTGCAAATCTGAATGTGCAAATCTGAAAGACAGGGCATCCATTTCATTACCTTTATGCATTTACTGCAGGTACTAATATCTAGGCTCATGAGAACAGATGGGTAAGAGGTATAAGATGACACAGTTCCTCAGAGCTTTCCAGATACAGGTATGCCATCATGCATATGAATCTTCACAGTAATTTAACTTCTCCATTTCTTATCTATTGTAATGTTTTAATGTTTCTACACCATCTGCCATACCATTTTAACTAAAGAAAAAACTGTCTACTGTGGGAACACCAAAATGCTTGTTCTGGTGGACACAGCAGCATGGCTCCCCTTGTCTTCCCTAAAGTAAGGGCTTAACCACAGCTCCTCCTACATTAAGTGACATTTTCCTTACCCTAAACACAAATAGCTCAAGTAACTTTTCCCTTCATCATCCTTGCTTCAGTAGTCGTTCTAGAGCCATGTACTTCCTTAAATTTTCCCCAAGTTATGCTATTTTACCATTTTTTCCTTTTATCTTGCTCTTCAGATTATTAGTAATTAGAACTTGATGATCCTCCTGGGTGCCTTCTCAGTATATTATATAATTCTATAAACTGAAATATTACTGCTTTTTGGCATATAGCTGCCTCATCTGTCTTATTTTTAAGGTTCATTTTCCAAATCATTTTATTGTGAAGACAGAATATTGTTATTCTGTTTTCTTAACTCGTTTTCTAAGCAACTTATGCTTATTTCTAACTATAGCAAACTTAGTAGCAGCCCAACACTTCAATGGTGCATGCAGTTTAAGAACATGCACCTGCATGTATCAGCCGAACCAGTGTTTTATACCTGTTCTTCCCCACACATATGAAGGACACCATCCTCGTATTTGGATTGTATCATCAGAAATGGCTACTGCCATTAGTACATCAAATCAGTTCATGACAAAGTGCATGGAAGAAAAAAACCCCAAACACTTTTTTTTAACTTGCACCATCAACAGATTATATTCCATTCTATCACATTAATTTCCCTATTTTCCCAAAACAGCAAAATATTTAAATAAAGCATTATATAACTAACCAATTAATGAATATGTACTTCCTAATTATTCAGATTGTTAAAATACCTACAGTGATAAAGAAAAGTTTCAGAACAGAATATTTAAGTTTTAAAAGACTCAAATTATTACTCAAGATAGTGAAATTCTTATACTGTATTGAAAATACAAAACATATTTTGAGGACACGATAAAAGTATGCCATGCTGCCTTTACCTAGATTGGGCTATGGTACACATTTAACTTTAAGGGATATCATATATCTGGATTAGAAATAAGTGGCAAGTTCCTAATACATTCTCTGCTTCCCCCCCCATATTATGGATATTATACAAGGACCTGTATCTAAATCAATATTAGATTTTACTAAGGTAGAAAGTAAATATTTATTATTTTAAAATACATTTCCCTACATTTATTTCCATGCAACTCTGTATCAGCTACAACCCTTCAGAAACATCTCGCCTAACATTTCATGGAACTTATCATAACATGATAACCTTGGAACCTCTGGAGAAGGACAATACTGACTTTGAAACTTGGCTCAGGAAACCTAGTCCATAACAACGTTTTAGGACTACTTCAAAACTGTACCATCAGAAAGGAGTGTTTATCTGCTTGGTTTTGCCTCAAGAAAAAAAAAAGGGTGGGGGGAAAGTAAAGCTATTCTTGAAATAACAACAAAACCAATCCTTGTATTAATGTTTAGTAAATAACCACTTTATCTAAACATTACGTCACCAAGTAAACAA
>VXBZ01010668.1:64554-74903 GCA_013399135.1 Heliornis fulica
GTATTAGGAAAAAAAAAAAAAGTGTCCTCCTCTTCTCCGTAACAGAAGAGCATCCACCTGGTTTTCAGCTCATTTCAATTATGGATAGCATCAGAAAGACACTTAGAGAGGAAAATACAGACAGCATATTGAAGAAATAATAATTAGCATTTACTGGTACTTTATTGAGAGCTCACACATTCATATCTCCAAGCATGACCCTTTTTTAAAATCTCTTACATAAAAGGAGGGAGATTTTTCATTTGTTTACAGCACTACTTCCCTAAATACTGCATCAGCTCTAAATGCTTTAGGAGTGGGATAACAGCCAACACAGGGCAGTTATGAAAGAACTGTTTTACGATGGCCCATTCTCTACCCTCTACCACTCTCTAACCCTACTGCAATTTACCCAAACACAGATTATCCTTTCACTTATGCATATCAATCACTTTTCTAAGCAGATGATGCAGTTCTATTGTCCATGGAAGAGCATCCAGGTTAATGAAGCTATTTAATGCTACAAATAGTTCTTAAATACAGTCTTCTATTAACATGCATGTGTACCCCAAACACTTAATCTCAATTTTGAAATTTGCTTGCAATTACAAGACTGAGAATAGAAACTGTTCTTCCTGGTAGACAAGAGTGATCTTTCACGACAGTCCTCTATTGATAAAAAATTTGAGAGCTGTTATTTAAAGTTCAGCTTTCTCATTGGAGGAGAAATTATCTGGTCCCCTCCCCGGGGAGGAAATTAGTTTTTGGTTTTGTGTCAGTACAGTCTGTAATTTTCAACACTGACTCCAAGTCCTTTATTTTTGAGTAGTACAAAACTACGTTACATCTATGCTAGCAACTGCTTTGTTTGCAACTGGCCTTTGAATTATCCAGCATCTTTTTAGGAATATATATATATGAATGATGTGTGACCGAATCTAGGTGATCCTGTTCAGGCAGGAGGGTTGGACTAGATGATCTTTCAAGGTCCCTTCCAACCCCTGACATTCTGTGATTCTGTGATCAGGACAGGAATTCACCATGTAGACTACATGACCTCTCTCACCTCAAGTTCTCCAGACTGACTGCAAATTTTTCACTTGTCAATGGGAGTTCCACTTTCACAGCTTTGTGAATTTGCTTATGGTGTGCAGAAAGTTTCAGGTTTTGAGCACTAAGTCAGGTAAAGATACAATATGGGTTAGCTGAATTCAATGCTGATCTTTCCCTTGGAGGTGTTTCTCTAAAATATGATTTCCAGCAGAGGATACACGTTTCTCTGTCAGTCAAATGTATTTTAAGATTCCCTGGCTGACCTCCCTAAGCGCAAGAGGCCAAGTCCTGTTGTCAGGGAAGCTCCTGCTGCTTGAAAAAGGGTTCAACATTGTAACAGTGGCCAAAATCTGCAAGATAACATAATCTGAGATAAAAGCTTCCTTTGAGACCCAGTAGATAACCACTGGTAAAACTGACTAGTCCAAGCTTCTGAAGCTGTCCCACCTGTTAGAAAGACTCCATTTTACCCAAATGTAGAGTGAGATGGATCAACAGCACCAGAGCTTAAAAACCACTGTGTGTTGGCTCAGCTCCAGTTAGGCAAAACAGGAACACCGAAAAGCTAGATTTAGGAGGACCAGTGCTCACTATCTGCTTTTTAAAACAGATTTAGTGTTGAAGAAGAAAATTCTGAATAATGGCAAAAATTTGACATTTCAGGATTATTCTACTTCACCACTGAGTTAGATAAAGGAAGAAAAACAGTAAGCTATGAGGGAAGCACCTCCATCACTCAATCAGTTACAGGAATGCCTTTAAGATACTGAGGCAGTGGAATTCAGTATGAGAAAACCTCACTGCACTTTATTAATAGCACTAATAAAAACACAGCAAAATAACATTTTGCACCAATCAAACACTGTTCCAGAAGATGCCCAACAAGCATGTAATTTAATTGTGTTACCAGTCCTTTATTCCAACTAAAACATAAGTAACAACCATGACCAGACAGACTGTACACCAAATAAAATTTGTCTGATACGAGAACTTTTTTTCCAACATATCTTTCTGTAACAGATGTCTGTAGCTGATGCTATTCTGTCTTTTTTCCTAACTGTAACATGGACAGAGTAGATCAAGCAACTGTTTCAGTATGGTATTAAAGATTGTCATTAGCATAAAGAAGGTGGCTCTGAAATTGGTACAAGAAAGATGAAGTGGCTGCTTTTCATATGCTTTTTAATTGTGGAATACTTGAAATAAAAGTTTGCATGCTTTAACCTTACCTCAGAATTAGGAAACTGAATGAAACTGTATTGTACTTCAAGCTTCCTCCAGACTGTTTTCATCTGTACTTCCACTTCATTAGTTCAAAGGTGGTATTATGGAAATGCATATTTCTATTAATCTGTAAAACAGGAAGAGAATTTGACTTAAGAGATATCTGAAGAAATCCTATTGACAGTTTATAATACATAATGTGAAGTGCACATTGCAGACACTGGTATCTGGAATTACTGAAGCAGTGTTATTGCGAACTGCTCCTACCTAGAAAAAACTTAAGACTCCCTCATTTCTTATGGTTGCAATATCTTTGTAAACCTCTTACACTAAAAAGCATTTTAAATTAATTTCATTTATATTATACGGTTAAATTATTCACTCATGAAGAGTGATGTCAAGGATGAAGAGTGATGAAAATCTCTGCAGATAGCTTTCCTATGAAAATAATTTTTTCTGATCTTTCTGAATAACTCTTGGATTCACCTGGTCTATACTGGCCAGGTTTGCAAGCTTCCAGATACCAGGCTTCTCAGATTGTTTTTCCCATTTTATTTTTTTTTCACAGGCAGCGGACTAGAGCAAGGATGCATTGTTAGTCACACCAATGGGAAAAACAAACAAACACCACACAAGTCAATTTTTATTAACACCAGAGAATCTGTAAGATCGCAGCTTCACGTGAAAAATCCACTGGTATCACCCCACTAGCTTGAGTATGCAAGAAACTGCAGTATACTGAGAGATAATCAATTGGTTTACTGTAGTTGCACACAAGCATGAGTACTCTTGGGAAGAAAAAAGCAAATATAAGGAAAAAGTACAGGCAATAGGGTAGGTTTGACTTTCTGTGGTTTTGAACTGGTCCACAGTCAAGCATTAGAAGAAAGCATGGTACAGGCTCTTACCAGCACTAATAATTGTGCTCAAGCCTGACTTGTTTCATGTTCCAAAATATTCAAATACATAGTAGACATCAAAGATTGGGCTTATCAGCTTACTAGTCAGATTCCATCTTCAGCATATGCCACCTATTGCCAACTCTTACCATATTCTCACAGCATCACAAATTTTCAATGTTTCAAAAAGATAATAACTTTTAAATCATTTAAGTCCTAGTCTTATGCTACAAACATAACCTTGAAAGCAATACAAAGGCTCAAACACCAGTAATCCAGCTATACTGTTAAAAGCCATAAAATCAATTTTACAGTGTAGAGATCTAGTCACTTATTTTTGACTGCCAACACCAACAGTAATGGGAACAGGGATGCATGTGCCTGCATGACTTCCAAGAGAGGAAGAGTTTCAGCATTCACTTTCCTTCTCTTTTCCTTTCTAGGCACCGTAAAGACCTTTACCATTACAAGAAGGTCAGGATACTTCTGTCTCCATGTCATTTATAAGCACTGTTCCTCACATGCTGAGGTTTAATAGCCTTGGTAATAAATAATAAATTTGTGTAAAATGGTAACATGAAACCACCATGAATATCAGATAGCACCAGATCTTAAAGACAACTGTCTCCACCGTGCAGACAGGCTGACACTTAACTGTTATTTCTTTCACGGTAAAACTGAAAAACAAATTCTTACCATGCAAAAGTGTTTGTGGAGACTGTTTTTGCTTCTTTAAAATAAGCTTGTAAAGAGCCCACAAAACATTTCCATCTCTACAATGAAGGAACCTGAGTTCATCTTCCGTTGGACTCCAAAAGAAACAACTATATGCAGAAAAAGGCCAGCTTGCTTTCTGTTTTTACACCACCTTCAATGCCCCTGTATCTGGTGTTTGATTTATACAAAGGACACTCTGCATTATTTAAATAGGCTGCTCTACAAGAGCTAAGACACTTCTGAAGAATGCAGATTTTTTTTTTGTTTGAAAATGATGTCATCTTGATATTTTCTCCAAACCCCCAATTTGATTAAATTCTTAGTAACTCTAATTTCTGTAAACATCCATCACATCTCCTGATCCTGTATCAGATATCCAAGCTCTCCTACCAAATAAAGTTATTTTACTGAACTTCCTGAGCTGCACAACTGTAGGTATGTCCAAGTTAGCATTTTAATTCAAATCATGACTGCACTTTTGAAGTCAATCTCCCAAACAACCCCATTTTCCTTTGTTTGCTTTACATTACAAAGCAGTTTCCAAGTACGTGAACCAGATTTCTTTCTAATAAAACCAGATCAGAAAGCACGCTTCAGGCACACCTTGTACATGCACCAGCCACTAACAGGAATCCAGCCCCAGAATCAGACGAGGACCAGCTTGAAATAAAACCCTCACAACCTGTGCAGCAGGGATGCCAGCTTCTCAGCACCTGACAGATCTGATCCTGTTACTGCTTGGTAACGTGGACACAGGCTCTTTCATGACTTACTGAATTTTTGTGTCAGTTCCAAACTAATCTCTCCCTCTCTTAAAAGGTGAGCTACAAAACTTCTATCAGAGACAGGAGTGAAGTTAATGATAATTATTAATTTATGTGAGTGACCTCACTGTGTTACTATTTCATCCATTTCTTCATCATACGAGATGCTACTCAAGAACATCCTCAATTCCATAAAAATCAATTTACTTAAATATTAATTTTATGCATTACTAAAAATGCTCAATTAATGGATTAATTTTTTTAAAAATGTTTAATGTCATTCTTGAAGACATCTTCCCATGAAATGCTATCAACAACAAAACTTTTGAATAAATTACACAACTCCACCTTCACTCTACTGAACTTCAACTACTACAGTGACTGCTAGAAGCATTTAAAATTACAGAGGATCATAGTGCTTGTCACCAGCTACATTTTAAATCCAGATTTACCTTGCAATTTCTCTGAGTGTTAAGATTAAATTCAGGATCTTCATATGCTATTAACTCAGGAATACCAGCACCCACTCCAGGAAAAGAAAGATCCGAATCACATGACTGGGCTAATTACCTAGGTAGCCCCAAGTACTGTAAATTTTTGCCACTGGCCGGTCCCAAGGAACACTCAGAATATCTAAACTGCGCTGATTTAAGCCTCATTCTGTGTGTTGTAGGGGGGGAAAGGGTTACCCTGGTAGTGCAAAGCAGACGACAGGACCAACAGCAAGAGCAGCACAAACAGACAAGAGAGGTACATGCCTGGCAAAGCTCAGCCTGACTCACTGCAAGGAGGAACTGTACTCATGTGGTGTGGTGGATGCCTTTTCCTGGTTCACCACTTACCTCTAGATCCTGCTTCCCTTTCTCAGTAGCTCCAGTTCCTCCAGCTACAGGGCCACATTGAACTCACTCCATCAACTGTCTCTTTTGAATAGAGGAGCTTTCCCAGCACTTGACTCTCCCTGCGCTCTGTTCCCCGCCCTCTCTTTGCCCCAACTGCCTCAGCAGTTTCCAGCTCAATTATTTTATCCTAAATTATCTCTTCCTCCTGGAAGAGCCTTGTTAACTTGTTACAGTTGCAGAAATATACAAAAATTTTAATACTGACCTTTATATTGAGGAGCGAAAACAACACACACACACAAACTTTCAGTCTTTCAGGTGTAAATTAAGAAATTTCACTCCAGTGTAAAACACCAGAGGTAGATGAAGGGCATTCCTCATGCGGCTGTAAACATCCAATACCCTGACAAATCTACAGCTGAATAAGCACAACAGTTTTTAGCCTAGAAACAGACAGAAAAGGCTGTCACATGGGTAATCTGCAATTTTGGGAAGAAAGGATTATCAGAAGGGCTTTACCTTAAAATGGAAATTGCCTTCCCACAGTTTATAGAAACAGAAGGGTGCAAACGGCAAATCTTTATGCCATTAGACATCTCTTGGGTGTCCATTTTAAATGCAAAACATTACATGTTTTTAACATAACACCTTAACATGCAATACATAAGTTTGGAAAGTAACTTTAATATAACTGTTAAAAGTAATTCAATTGTAATTAAGTACACGATCACACAAGGACTCATTGGTACAGACTGCGGGTTAAATACTTCTCCATTCACTTGAGCTTCCAGTTACTTCTTTCCTTCTCTTTTAATTCCTCCAGCTACCAGCACTCCACTTTTGCAGTGTTAACTACATAGACAATTGTACCTTTACCCCAAATTATGAAAGACAACTTGTTTTAAAGTTCCTGTAAATTGAGATCATGTCACAGATGTGTCTGTGATAACTGACAGTTAAATTGGAAAAAAACCCAGAACAGTCAATAACCTTCAGCATCTGATTTGGGGGGAGCAAAGGGGAGAAGGAGAAAAGTGGGTTGTGCTAGAAGCATGCCCCCGTATGCAGTGTCAGAGAGCCCACAGCCAGCTGATGGTTCTCTTAACCATAGATGGGGGAGGGTTCAGAAGGAGAATAAATCATTTTAGGATAAACTATAATACTAAACAAAACTTTTTTATTATTAGAAATGCAACAGAAAATACACTGCAGGTACCTTTGGCAGCCTAGAAGATGCTTTAGTTACCAGTCTCATGACTACTACTAGAAAATTTAGCCAGAGCTCCTGTAAGCCAAAAATACCAAGTACATTGCTTTTAGCAGTCTGAAATTTTTAGCTGTGAAATTAGAGTGGAATTTTAAAGGGAAAGTAGCCATACTCAATTCCAAAATCCTACTTCTAAGTTCTGTCCAAGGGTATTAATTTGTCAAGGTAAACCTTTTCAACAAATTCAAACACGAGAAAAACCCCACAGCATGCTGGAAAGGGCTATCATCTACTGCCTGTGGCACATTTGGGGCTTGGTGGTTTTGTCTGTGGAACAGTTAAGGTATATGAGCAAGAATATCTTGTTGAACAGTCAGCCCTTCCAAATCCAGTGGGGCCGTTATATGAAGTAAAATGAACTGGCTGAGCAAGCATATTATTTTCCATCCTTTGGTCACCAAAATTTTCCAGGTAGCAAGATGGGAAACAAGAGCCTGAAAAAATGTTCAAGCACATTTATCCAATTCTCGAGCTAAGCTAGTTCAATATCATTTAAGTAAAAATGCACTGACATGAAAGTTAATTACAAAAATTAATTTTGTTCCTGCATTCCCTTAATAAAAAAAAGTCACCGGGTTATTCTTGCAAGGAATAATCAAATATTCCAGCATTTCATGTCATACTATTGTTCATATGTGCATTACTGTGGTTTGGCCTTTGTATACATATAGGCTAGACTCTCAAATCAGGTCAGGATACTACTTTCCAGCACTTCCACGTTGTTCTTAGAATGCCTAGATTTTTTTTGTCTTTGATGACTGCACAGATCCTTTACAGCAGAAAAAAGATGGAATTATTTGTGGGGAGATTTATGAACTTCAGAAACACTACCTTGGAACAGTTTGACGAAAACAAGTCACACATAAATAATACAGACTTAAACATCTACTGGTCAATTTAAGTACTAATGTAACCTGGCTGGTTGGGCAGGCAGGCAGGCAGAATAACAAGAACTGCCACTAATTTAAAAGACTGACCTTTCATTTCCAGTCTGTCAGAAAATACAGAAGAATCAGAACAATTACAAAAATAGAACTGCTTCTCTAAGTCACATTTCACTCATTTTTTGGAAAAAACAAAAAAGTCTTCCCTATTAGAGGCATGCAACTTCCCTCTCACCAAGACTGAATTTTTATTTATTTCATTATTACTTGGAAGTTAGATCAATGGTCTAGGCCTATCACATCAACACAATTCTTTTGCAGAACAGAGACAGCTGCTCTTCCAGATCTGTCTTCAAAGAACTCAGACTCAGGAGGTGTCAGAGGACTCTTTGTATGTCATATTATTTGGTCCCTAGATCCACCAGAGCTTCTTCTGAGGCCTTACAACCCTGCAAGCTCAGAGGCAGGGAGCGCCCTGAACAGGCAGTACCTGAAGGACTGACACACCACTTCACTGCTAGGCATTCTCTGCCCTTGTTAGACATTTGTTTCCATCATCTGAGCTTCCTGATAAGACGGAAGACAATGTTCCACACAATCAAGCTCCTGAAAACTCACTGTTAAGGCATATCTAGAAGTATTAGAACACAGAATTGCCTGAGCAAGGTGGGGATGCTCAGCACCGGACAGACAGAATGCCTTTTCCAGAATGACAAGCATCTCCATAAATCACACTGCACCATATTCTCCAATAATCGCAATGCACCATACTCTCCACAGCACCTAGTGACACAAGGAATTGATTACTGGGGCCATGAGAATCCAGACATAAACCTCCTTAGACCCGAAGTGCCTCAGCAGCAGAGCCAGAAAATTCCACCAGGCTTTTACCTGGCAGATGTTATTTCCTGTAGTAGAATTAGTTTAAGCCTCCTGATTTCTTAGAGGATATCTTGAATATTTTTTTTTTGGCATGTCATCTGGAGTCCTCTGAAGGACTCTGCAGCCTGCTGTGCTGTGAGAGCAGGCTCTGCACTCCCAGTGAAGATGCTGTACTTCTCAGTCATCTTAAGCGCTCTTTGTCCAGTGAACCAGTGGAAGCCTGAAAGTCAGCTGACCCTCTGTACTTTGGGGCTAAAAGAAACCCGAGAACAGCTCACTCTTAAAACAAAAGCGGTTATATAGTAGGCCGCCCTCAAAGGAATCCCGTCAGCCTGCAGCGCTGCTGACGCATCAAAGCAGACAGTTCATTCAGCATGGAGAGGTCAAGTCTGAATCTGACTTGCCAAGCTTTGTCAAACAACTGGGCAAAAGCTTTCACTGTGCGACTTCTCTTTTCATCAGATCCCACAGCTCTCCAAGTATCCATAACAGTTCTCTAACAAGTACTTTAGCTTTTTAAGAAGGACCTCAAACTCAACTATTTCACTCAGCTTTACAAGTACCCAAAGTATCCACAACCCAAAGACAGGCCCATGCCGCAATTAACAGACTTCTGCTATATTTGACATCCCTGAAAAGGTTAGTTGTGATACCACAGACTTCACAAGCTTTCCTGAGATTCAAACCTCAAAAAGCTGCTTCACCTTGAGGCAGATTTCACAGCCAACCTTCCCAGCGTGCTTCAGACCCTCGCTGGGCCTTACTCGCCACCTGGCTAATAGGTTGCCTTGTGTGGAAGGAAGCAACAATAAAATCTGATCACTTGGCACACAGACCCAGCGGCGCACATTCTTATCATAATGCTGCTCCTGGGAATGCTGCCCAGACTTCAATTTCTCTCCAACAAAAGAGCCAATGAAATCCAGCTTCTGCCTGTGCCGCACGACATACTAGACCACATTTTGATAGGTGATCCTCTTCTCCCTCTCCCTAAGATTCCTGCAAAAGGTCAACTATTTCTACGATTTGTCTTTTTACAGAGTAAATCAAATGGTGAGAAACACTTTCAGGAACACTGATTTAAAAAAAAAAGAAGAAAGTTCTGTCGACTGTAAAATCCCACAGCCTTGCAAAAAACACCGAAGAACAAACAAGACTGCACCAAGGTTCTGTCACATCGACTTACACCTCTGCATGCGTGTGCAGGATTTGTGTTTGGTTTCTTTCATCCTTAAATTAATCCACAGTGTTATGGGGTGAGCCTGGCTGGGTGCCAGGCGCCCACCAAAGCTACTCTATCATCCCCCTTCTCAGCTAGACAGGGGAGAGATGTAACAGAAGGCTCATGGCTCAAGGAAAGGATGGGGAGAGATCACTTCTCAGTTACTGTCACAGGCAAAACAGACTCAACTTTGGTAATAAAATAACTTCACTATCAAATCAGAGCAAAACAATGTGAAATAAAACCAAATATTAAAACCACCTTCCCCCCCCACCCCTTTTTTTTCTGGGCTCAACTTTTCTCCCAAATTCTCTACCTGCTCTGCCCTCCACCTACCCTGCTCCAGGATCACAGGCGGATGGGGAAATGGTGGCTGTGGTTAGTTCAACACATGTTGTCTCTGCTGCTCATTCCTCCTCAAGCAGAGGACTCTACTGCTTCAGTGCAGGGTCCCTCCCACAGAAGATGGTCTTCCACTAACTTCTCCAACTTGAGTCCTTCCCAAGGGCTACTGCTCTCCACCAAATACTTCAATGTGGGTCCCCTGCAGGGTCACAAGTCCTGCCAGCAAATCTGCTTGAGGGTGGACTCCTCTCTCCACAGGGCTACAGGCCCT
>VXBZ01010668.1:74947-104572 GCA_013399135.1 Heliornis fulica
CACAGGGTCACAAACTCCTTCAGGCATCCACCTCCTTCAGCATGGGGTCCTCCAGAGGCTGTAGGTGGATATCTGCTCTACCATCATCCTCCATGGGATGCAGGGGGACAACCTGCCTCACCAGAGTCTTCACCACAGACTCCAGGGAATCCCTGCTGTGGCACCTGGAGCACCGCCTGCCCCTCCACCTTCACCGACCTTAGTGTCTGCAGAGCTGTTTCTGTCACATCTTCTCACTCCTCTTCTGACTGCTGCTGCTGGTAGTGTTGCACATTGCTTTATTTTCTCCATAACTACATTACCCCAGACGCACTACCACTGTTGCTGATAGCTTGGCCAGTGGCAGGTCCTTCTTCGAACCTGCTGGCATTGGCTCTATTGATATGGGGGAAGCTTCTAGCGGATTCTTACAGAAGCCATCCCTGTAGCACACACACACACCTCCCTCCCAAAATTTTGCCATGCAAACCCAATACACATAGCCATGCAGAATTGTATTAAACACAGCTTGTGGGGTTGGTAACTTCTGACAAGCAATGCAAGTAACAGGAACACATAGCTGGGAATGAGAAAACTTCTCTGAGGAGATCACCACCTTCAGCAAAACCTTAAGTCAGAGCCATCATCTCAACAGCTCTAAACACATGGAAGCATGACAGCATCTTTAAGGAAATCAGGAGACACCTCAGATATCCCCCCCTTTCCCCAAATGGTTAAAGGCCTTTACCATGAGCACTTACAGATACATTAAGTTTTCCTGCAGAAAATGATGTGGACTACACTAACATTCAAGAGAGTAAAATAACACTCCTGGGGAACCAAAATGCAACATTATGCTGAAGCTCAAAAAATATTTTTCAATCAGATATGGGAATACAGACATATCTAGGCATTTTTGGCACTTTAAATAGACATTAAGTACCAAGAGTCCTTACAACTAAGGCTCTTCTAAAAAAAAAAAAAAAAAAATCATACAAATGCTTCTTACTAGCTCAAAAGTATTTCTCCCCGAAAGCAAAATAAACACCTATGTCTCTGTCCCTCTAACTTGTCCTTTCAAAAAAGTATGAATGCTTTGCTCTACTGGATCTGACAGACAGAAAATTGCTGAATATCAGCCATCATGCATTTTAGTTGTCAGTGATGAGAACTATTAAAAAAGAATATGGAAACCCTAAGGTCCAGAAGTTTACAGCTGGCACAGGGTTGAACATTCTTTTTCTTTCCCCTGGAGCTATAAAAATGCACATATTCTATTAAATTGCCTGTACCAAAACCAAAATCCCATTGACATCAGAGGCACAAAAGCACAGAATTCGTGTCTTGCTCAATAAAACCATATAAACTTTAAAATTTGCATTTGTTTCAACGATTGTGAAATAAAATGAAAGAATCAGTCAACTCTCATTAAATCTTAACATTGGCATTGACTACAAAAGGAAGAAAAATACATTTAGATGAAATTCATGCAGCATGTATCATATCAAAACCACAGAAAACCATTTGCATTTATACACTAAACCCTAAAATTTAAGCTCCTATTGATGTAATCCCTAGTGATAAAAATACCTCACAATGCATACTTCACTTTCTCCAACTAGCCATACTTTAATCAATAGAATTTTATTAAAATATATTGCAAAGGGTTTTCCTTCAGACTAGTTATGACTTACCAATTCTTTGGGAGAAGCTAACTACAATAAGGATGCTCAAATAGGAAGCAGATGGGGTAGCTTGGAATGCTGCAAAAGATCTGTGCATCCTTTGGAGACTACAGCTGTTGACAATCATCTGCATAAGCATATATAAATATATAAAGTTTGGTTCTCAGTAGGCTCATCCAACATATTCCCCAGAATACAACCTCATTTCTCTGAAATAGCAATAGGACATTTGGAGATTAAGCCAACTCCCCCCCCCAAAAAGCCTTTAGAGGAAACAACCAAGCACAGGAGCTTTTTGTAGACAACAGGTTTTACCAAAAGATAAAAAGATATCGCACCTTTAATATGACTAACTACATCATACTGCACAACAAACCAGAAAAGCATATAAAAAGATTTCAAGCTATTCTAAATACTTCAGAATTCATTTAGTCCAGGCATAGTATCTAAAAAGTAGATCCCTGCGTTTGCAATATATCAGATCCTTTTGGATAAAACTCAAAATCTGACAATCTAATGCACAATGTATGTTCCATGTGGTTATCTAAAGGGATATGCTGGCTTCCCACAGTTAACGGATGTTACAAGCACAACTGTGTCTAAAACTAAAAGTTTTAGCATTTTGCTTTTTAATTCAGTGTTACATATATAAGGAAATGTGAAAGACTGCTTTATAATCCAGAAAACTGCATGAAATTACCCTGCTAGCATTTGATTACATCTCGAGTAGCCTGAACTTTCCTCCATATTGTTTAAAAAAATAAACCGGGTAGTACTCTTCCAGATACAATAAGACTTATTTGTTATTCAGACAACTATTAGTATAATCCCCAGAAAACAAGTTTTCTTTTCCTACAAAAGAGACCACATATTTAAAAAACCAAAACACAAACAAAACCAAAACAACAAAAAAAAAACCCCACGAAGAAGGCAAAATAAAAACCTCAGAAGAAAGCTATAATTATAGAATCTTAAGTCTTTTATTAAGAAGTTTATATGAGGGACTTATTCCTGCACGCTTGGCCATTTCTTCAAACATCTTTTTTTTCAGAAAAGATTTACACACAGTAGAATAACAATCTACTTTTAAGCATTAGGATCATAGAAGGTACAACCATAAAAAGAGATATCCACCCTTACTTGCATACAGAACTCAATTTCTGCTTCAGCGAAGGTAAAGGGGTTAGAGACAGTGCTACATCATGTCAGAGGTAAGACAGACTAAGGTGCTCAAAAATCCTCAGCCATTTCAGCCATTAAGTCACATACATTCACAATGCAGGAATGTTATGCAGCTTACAGTTCTTTGGCCAGTGAATAATGGACCCTTCAAACTTGACCTAATATTTCTAAAAAAAGATTTGTGAAAATACATAAATAAATTTTAACAAACCCTACATACATAGTAGACCTAAAGGACACAGGCAAACACAGGGCAGGAATAAAGTTCTTGGACATGCTGCTATAGTCAGTTATCTGACTATGTAGCTGGTCTCTAACATTTCCAACCAATTTATACATTCAGAAGTAGTGGTAAGTCATTCCAGTTCAACTCATCTCAAATTCTCTTCTCCAAATGCACAGGACTACTGGTGGCCTTATCAAGGATCTGAAAGAGTTGTTCTACTTTTTTGTCTTTATTTTTTAAGAAAATACACAATGGAAAAATAAAAAAGTAAATACTGGTGACAGGCCACTTTCAGAGAACAATACCTATCACTTCTGGTTAACTGACCGGGAACAGGTTTGGTTTTTTTACATAGCAAAAGCACCTCCTATGAACAAACACTGTAGAAGACCAGCTTTATCCTGAGAGAGGAAAAAAAAAACCCAAACCACCAAACAACAACTAAAAAGAATGCCTAAAATAAAACCATAGCTTCTTCAGCCAGGGAGAGGTTTTAGTCAACAAAGCTCTACAGGTACCAGAGGTGTGCTACCACCCAAGCTAAAAAGCACCCATCTACTTCAGCCTGGGGAGAACTCTGACACACCTGGTGTTCTGCACACACCTTTAACCACTCAGACAATGCTGACATACACTAACAACCTTAACTGACAGACGCTTTCTTTCAGACACATTTTAATATCATAGAACAGTTTGGGTTGGAGGGGACCTTACACATCATCTAGATCCAATCCTACTGCCCCAGGCAGGGAAACTCTCCAACATAACACCTATAAACTAATTTAGAAATTAAAACATCAACCTACAAGTTTAGGATGAGCAGGGTGTTCCAAGATAGACCTGAGGAGTGCAAGCAATCATTTCCTGCTGCACTCACTCACTGAAGGTATGTCACTTGACACAGATGGGAGAACAAGGCTCATGCAAGAAGGGCAAAATGAGAATTGGGTTTTAGCCAATTAAGTATAGGTTGGCTGAGAGCAGAGTCCTGAAATAATGATCTTGCTGTTTAATATGCTTTATAGCAAAATACACTCCAAATGAGAAGTTCTGGTGTTCCTGGGAGGTAGAGAAAGTAGGTTAGACTTCACTGTCTTTATTCCAGAGTGGCATAAAGAACAGAATAAAAGCTTATTACCAACAGTGAGAGACACCAACAAGGAAATATCTACTTTTGTGATAGTTACATTGTTCAATAACATTTTTGAAAATTTCATGTTTATTTCTGGAAAGCTTACCCTGACACAAAAAAAAAAAAACCAAGATCCTTGATATTGCTGCTCTAACGCGACTTCTAACAAAGAGAAGCACCCAAACCCCTCCGACACTAGCACCTTTTCCCATCTAGTGATGCCACAAGAGCCAGCAGCTGACATTTGAATCTCATCTGAATTCAAACAGAAAACACACTTCTAGTTCTCAATTATAGACTGATTCACCCGAGGCTGCAGTGGATTCCACCGTGAGAAGCTTGCTAAAAGCATGCTGGGTATCTTACAGTTAGGTGTATTTATGGCACGCTGGGGTTGGCATTTGTGGGGATTTGCTTTTGCCCTGAAGCCCCGACCAGAAACCATCTCAAATTCTTCAAACCTGAAAACAACACACAGACACCACTCTGAATTTAGTGGAAGAGCTTTTATCTTTCCAGCACTGTCCCTTTCGTTGCTAATTAACGATACTTAAACTTAAAAGAAACCCCCAAAACCAAAACCCCCAAATCTCTGAAAAAGATGGAAGCAAGGCTATTTCAGATGTATACATGACACCCAGTAACATTTCTTTTCACAAGAAATGAAAATAACTTTTACAGATACACTTTAAACTATGAATCACTCTATGTAATTCCTGCTCTATTATTTTCTGGAACATTCAAGAGAAAGGAAAAGAGCAGCATCTTCACATGCCCCTTAATGTAGGTATTTAATTTCCTACTCAAGTAAGTGAATATAACTCTTCTTTTAACCAAGAAGAAAAATGCAAAAGTGAGTTCAGGAGTTCAAATATAGAAGTAACCTCTGTCTCTCTCTTCACTGAAAATCATCTGGATTCTATTAAACTGTCAAGCAAGTAGCAGGGTTAATAGAAAGCGAAATAAAAGAACCATCAAAATGTTTAACATTGGCAGCTTCTTTATAGGCTATGCTAAAACTCCATATGAACCTCAGCTGATTCTACACTTCAAATCTATGAGGTATTTTATAAAATTATACAGGCAAACCCACACCTGAGTTTTTTACCCACTATCTCAGCCAACAGAGCAGCACCTTCCTCCTCCTCAGCAACTTACAAAACTAGCTATAAGATAGCAATCAATATAATGAAATTTAGGTGAAGGTACCAAAGACTTCCATATAAGGCTGCCAGATTATCTTCTCTTATGTTTCTGTGTGATTTTCTGTAACACAGAAGGCAGACTATACAGAGCACTAAAGAAGTGGTCCTCTCAAAGAAAGGGCCCAACTGCAGATGAACACCTCTTGAGCTCTGAAGAAATTCAGCCTTATTGAGGTGTACACTCAAATGACAAACCTGCATGTGACTTACAAACCTCCCCACCGGGAGCATTCCTTGGAATACCTTCATACTTCATAAACAGATAATAACAACGCAACAAGTGTCAGTCTTCAGATAGGCCTTTTCTGCCTAAGACCATTCCCACCAAACCAGAAAGCCACTGAATTTCCTTACTCCTTGCAGAAACAAGTTTCAGCCCACTGCTGACTTACTGGAACTTCAGCATTCCCTGTCTGACAAGAACACAACACACTTGCAAGTGATGATAGATTTCAACACTGGATAGTTTCCAAGAGCATTCATTTAAAAAAGGAACAAATCTCAGTTCAGGTTAGCAGCTTCCTCATTCAGGTGAAGAAAGGTGAAAGGCTGTCCAAAGCAAACTGAAGAAAAAAGNAAAAGGAAGAGCTAAGTACACACATAACCACTTCTGCTGGTTGAAATCTGAAATGCAGTTGTTGGAACAAACAATTGTGGGGAAAATGTAGAGGCTATGGATTTAAAACATGTCTTACAAAGCAAAGAAGGAATAAGTTTGATATTGCAGTGTTTATAAAATGTAAAAGAACATTATTAAGAAATGCTATGTATGCAGCCACTTCCTTATAAACCATGGGATTAAGGACAAAACAACCTTTTCTAAGTAACTTTGAAAACAACTCAAATTCATAAAGAATTACATAGCCAACCAGCAACAGTCTCCATTTGTAGGAATATCTTTTACACCACTCCATAGAAGCGTGAAGCCCACACAGCTTTCCTAACTATCAGCCCTACCAACTCAACTCAGGGTGGAAAACAGGTTGTTTTCTTGGGACTGTAGTAACAGTTGATTCTGAAAAAGAAAGTACATGTCCCTGCATTTACTTTGAGCAATTTATTAAAGCATAAACAACTGCAAGTCAAGAAGCAGCTTTCAAGGAAGAAGATTATAAAGTCTGACCTGGCTCTGCTGACTCTAGAAGAATCACATGATAAAACAATAAAAGTTACTCAAGGGAGCAGAAATAAGNGTTTTCTTCCTGACAGGTTTTATAAAGGATCGGTTACATTTTGTCTCTGTTTTCTTTTTACAGCAAGGTGCATCAGTTAAAACTCTCAAATATAAATATAAATATAAANTATGCTTAAAAAGAAATCCTGCTGAACAGAAGTCCTCTTGCACATTTCTTCTCATGATATATTCTCAAAAGGAAAAATAGAACAATATTTGATTGCATTTAAACAGAACCACATAGCAACACACTGCTTACTGCTCTTTGTATTTAAAAATAAAGCAGAATTCACGAGATCTAAGCAATGCAACTAATTCCTGATCAAAGCAGCATGCAATCATATTCTGGCAGTCACTAGAGCAGATGCCTGCCATTAGTGCAATACAGGCATCTCTATAACCTAACTCATCCTTATTTAGAAACTAAAAAGAATATCTGCTGTAAGAACAAAAACAAAAAACAAAACAAAAAAAAACCCCAACCAACCAGAAAACGTTGAAATTGCAGGAAACCCAGAAAAGGGTGAGCTTAAGATGTAATCTACTACTTTGTTTGTGCATCTATGTCTGGAAATCAGGTGAGACCCAGAAATTCTCAGGTTCTTTAAAATACAGAATGTCTGTCTCCAATAAACCAGAAAGTTATACAATAATTCAGGGATCTGATTAAATGAGTTTTAGACTGTCAAACTGCCAAGACATATAGATCAGAGTCATGGGTCTCAGTTTTTCCTAATATTGGAGAAGGGAGGGGGGAACAGAAAGAGAAAACAATGATGACTTGGGACGCAGATATGGAAGCCCCAGAACTCCAAACAGTGTCCTTGAGCAGGACTGCTGCTAACTCTTGCCAAGGCTTGCAAAAGCATATAACGTCCTCAGGCTATTTTATGTTTCCTGAGCCAACTTGGGAAGGAGAGCAGGCAGTCCCCCAATGGAGAGTTGTCAAGATACAGCTCAAAAAAAAACTTAAAAAGATTCAAGCATTCAAGGATTCTTCTGATAAAGAGCTTGTGGGCTTTCCTCATCTACATGCTCACTCAGTGGTAAGGTTTATCTCTTTGTCAACTGAACCTAATGTGTTGCAATTTGTACAATGACAGTATCAGTTCTATGCACAGTCCAAATTGATTTAGGGGAAGCAGAGTCTTCTTGGCTGGCTGTGGGGTTGTGTTTTCTTTTGTTAAATAAGCTGAGACGTGCTCATAGTTCCTCCTTGTTAAAGTAGCAAAATATTTATATGTTATCTCAAGAGGTACATTCTTAGATACAGAAGAAAAGCAGCAGTTCATAGACATAATTCTTATCACAGTACTTGTAACTTGATCCTGGATTTGACAAACTGAAAAAGGAGCTTTAAAACCCTATGACCTGCCTTCAGGGGTGGAGGGAGGACAAAACACCCACAGAAAAAGACAACTGATCATTTTGTAACTGCATGATCAAGATGCTTAGAATATGGAACACAAAATACAGGAAAAACGCTAGCAGGAAGAAGCGATACCTTTCTATTTGAGTTGATAGATGAGACTTTCAAAGGTACATCAACAGGAGAAAGAACAAGAGTTCACCTCCGCAAGCTTCAAAGGTCACAACCCAAAAAAAAAAAAAAAATCAACAATGTATACAGGAATGTGTCTTAAACAGCTGAAAATATTTGCATTTTCAATGGGATGAAGAGGAATGGACTGTTTAGGTTAAGGAAGAGAGAAGAGCTTTGGTTTTGCCTATTTTCTACATTTTAAATATATATAATTTTAGACTTTTACAATTCTTGCACTCTTGCATCAACTGCTCTTTTATCTTAAATGTTACAAGTTTACACAACAAACTAACGCCAGATAAAAAAAAAATTGGATGTATTGTGATGAGCTACAAGGACTTCTTTTTGCTTTATAGCATGACAAGATATGACATTAAACGAACTAAAAAGCCTATTTATACTTTAGACTACTCTGATATTAAGTTTTTACAACAATTATTTGCATGAAACAGCCATTAAATAGCACCACCGAGATAGGCAGCTACCACTGAAAAGCAGATAAAGAGCTTTCCAAGCCACTGTCAGCAACAGTGAAACAAAAATAGTTTATAGAGAATCTAGGAACTATTAAAACAACGATTTCTGCTACTGCAGTACGCTGAAACACTGCAGAACTATAATGGGAAGTTGCCTATAATCTGGTCTTATCTTTATTACATTTATCTTATTATCTTTATTTTACCCCCCCTTAGAAAGGCTTCCTCTGATGCTATTCAGTTTATGTGCTACTAAAAATAACAAAAAAGCCCCTTTTTAGATAGATTTTTTTTTCAAATACAGCTGTTACTAAGAATATAGCAGGGGATGAGCATTTTTCACATCTTCATTAGCTAATCCTCTGCAAAAGTACCTTTACACTTTCTGATAATAATGATATTTACATTGTTCGTTCAAATTTAAATGATGCATACATAAAAATCCCCCTTGAAAGACAGGGAAAAAAGCTAAAAAAATCCAAGGGATTTCAAGGAAATGGACTGGGCTTTTAAAGGATGAATTGATGCAAGAGGAAAACAAAACCAAAGAAAACCCACCTAATGAAACAATATAGTTGTATTGGCCTGACATTTTCTTTATAAAAGAAAACTCATACAGCCATATTTGAGAAAGCTTTGCAGTTCACAGATCTGTTCTGTTTCTTGCTGATGTTGCAATAAATTTTAATTAAAAACAGTAACAAAAAGGAAAACATCAAATACACAGTTTTAAAAGCCACGAAAGATACTAAATGTTTGTATTTTCGCCTTCTAACAATGGGGGGTGAGGGGATGGGGGAGGTTGGGGTGGAGGCACATTAGCACCATTGCACCATTGCTAACACCAAGAGGCGTAAACAGATCAAGGAATAGGACAAACTTTTTAGCAAGGCCTGACAGTCGGGGAAGGGGAAAGGTTAGATTCAACTCAAAATGGGTAGAGTCAAACTAGACGGAAGGAAGAAATGTTTTCCTATGAGGGATGGTGTAACAACTGGCATAGGTTGCCCAGAGAGGTGCTAGATGTCCCATCGCTGGAAACATTCGCGGTCAAGTTGGAAGAGGCTCTAAGCAACCTGATCTGGCTGAAGATGTCCCTGCTTATTGCACTGTGGTTGGACTAGATGATCCTTGGAGGTTCCTTACAACCCAAACTATTCTATGATGTCTGAATATTCTGGTTTTGGATTTAACTCATATGAGCTACCTTACAAGTAAACATAACTTGCAAGATAATACTGGTTCTCTGAACATTTATATGTGCAGTATAAAAATTGTCATTTCCAAACAGTCAAAACAAAGTGGTAGCAGAAAGAGAACAGGGTAAGAGATCTTACTCAATGCCATTTCACATCCTACTTCACAAAATGAAGGAAGGAAACTACTCTTAGTTCACTTTGAAGTAAGCTTCCACCTTCTAAGTCCTACAATAGGACTTAAACATTTGCACAAAAATCATGGGACAAGTAGTACACTGAGTTACTCTTTTCCTGGCAAATTGTTTCTCATGTTTGTGAATCCCTGCCAAATCTAACACTGACGGAACACTCGCTTCAGAGCTTCAACATTTTTAAAAGTCCTTCCATTGTTTCAAATGTGCTCTGAGAAACAAACAAAAGCATTTAACATGTATCATATCTTTCCCAGATCACAAACACACCTAATTTTTAAAAAACGTAAGCAGTAATTGCTGTAGCCTAAGACTACACAGTTACTTCTGCTCAGAGAAATGCTAAGATTTAAAATAAGAGTCCAAATCTATCTGGACAACTAAGTGGTCAGACTGAAAAATAATAAAAGAATTAAAATGCTAGGCATCCATCCAATAGCTCTGACTGACAAGATATTCAGATTGAGATTTTCAGATAGCCCGCAGCACTAAACTATTTGGCAGCTCCCCTGCCTCAGTTCCCTGTATAGACTTAAATCAGGAAACAGAAGACTACCACAAATGGGGGATAAAGACAAAAAATAGTCTACATGGTTCTTCATGCCCCAAACTGCACCTTAAAAAAAGCCAAGAACTCCAGCCATCTAAAATAAACAAACCTTAGTTACAAGTAACTAATTTTAGCCGTGAATTGGAAAAAAAAAGTATCTGTGAAGTCTAAAGAAGGATGTACTAGAAAAGCCCACCACTGACTCTAAAAAGGGGCCATCACTCAGTGCCCCAGCTATTAGCTGAGTTCTTCCCTCAAGAAACAAAAGCAAGACGGTGGTAAGTTTCCAAACTAAAAATGAAAGTTGCAACTTCAGTGTAAACAGTGATACACAATACAAATGAAATGTAACCACTGCAGCTAGATAAACTACTGTGACTGGTATTGAACAATACCAAGCAATTTTTGCTCCTGCCCTCCATTCATTATGTCAGTCAAGTAAAATGATGCCAATTAAAAAGGACCAAGCAAGCAACCTATTACACTGTTCTAGAAATCAGATAAGAGAAAAAAATAAAACTGTCAGAGCTCAGGAGGGAGACAAGGTGAGCACTTCACAAAACCTGTCAAGCCCCCACAGCCAAGCTGCTGTAAGATAGAACCATCAATCTGCAGAGGTTGGAAGAGAGCTCTAGAAGTTACTTACCACGGTGTGTTATCCTTAGTCCAACCTCCTGCCCAACAGAAAGCCAAACTGAACATCTGCTTAAGTTGCTCAAAGCTTTGCCCAGCAACATCCTGAACATGTCCAAGAACGGCAGTTCTACCGCCTCTCTCAGCAAAATGCCCTTGCCATTTTATTTATTTTTTTAAACCTTTTGTCAATCCAGTAAGAAATTACCCTGCTGTAACTTGTAGCCACCAATTCATCATCCTTTCAACATACACTCCTGGGAAGACTCCAGACTCCACCTTCTCTGAAACACCCATTGAGTAGCTGAAGACAACAAACAGAACATTCCTTGACCTTCCAGAGGCTGACCACACACACATACATCCATGCCTGGCAGACCCTCTGCTGCAGGCCCCGCCATTGCAGCAGTCGCTCTTGTACTGGGGGACCCAGACCTGGAAGACTGAGCCTGCAGGCTAGGACTGCTGTTCTAGCTCAGCTGAGCAGTGAGATAAACCCAAAAGGTTTAGTCTTGATCCCACTAAGTTCTCCGCAGTTGTGTACCAGACCCTGTACCCCATGGAACCAAAGGATGAGGTTCCTCAAATAACTGATGGGATGATTTTAGTGTTGGCTTGATTTGGTTTGTTTTTTTGATAGGCTGAGTTTCTGACTTACCCTGGTCACCACAATTGCTACCTGGAATATAACAAAGGAAGTGAAAGGTGCAGAACCACCCATTATCTCACTGCCCTATCAGGCAGGTGAACAAATAACTGTGGGAGTTCTACAGCAAAAGTGACACTAGAAACATACAGCATATCCTCCATGTGCAAGGTTGTTAGCTCAAATAACACGTTACTTTACTGCCAAAATAATTTTGTTGCTTGCCATGGCAGATCAAGGGAAGTGTTCTTACGAAGATCTATGCAAGCATTTTGCAAGGTAAGCATGCGTGGGCAGAAGGAACATATTTGAGATCTGTTCACTGCTAACTCAGATGGCAGCTGCTGCACTCACACTGCATTTCAGCTACAGCAGGAGCAGAGATTGCATTTGGTGATACAATTTTACCCAGAGCTGTGCATCTATTGAACTACCCTGCATCTCAGCACAGTGGTTTCACCACAACAGTCAGACTGCTAGACGTTCAGTACTAAACCAGTACCTAAAATACATGCTATGTGCATTTTTAGTCCTTTTCTCACTTCCAGGCATTATACATACCAAGAATCAGTCTGAAAGTGATGAAACCATCTGAACTGCACTGAAACCCATTACAGGTGTACACATTAGCACACAAACAAAACGGTGTGGGGGGGGTTTGTGTCAGTTACCTTTATATATTCTCCACAGCAGCTGCATCCCTTGTATATTACTTTTGGGAATAAACATTTTTTGGCCAATGCTACATATGTTTTGAAACATAGCAGAGGGCACAGTAAGTTGAGAAAACACTGAAACAATTTGGCTAAAGACTATGTAAGGTGATCAAGTAATTTATTTTTACTATATATAGTCTTACTACGAAAAACAAGATATGGCATCCATTTTCTTTTTGCTCTTAAGGTCAAATTTTATTGACATTAGTGTAAACTCAATCTTCCCAAAAAGGTTTATGCTCAGATTTTAAACTTGTGGACCGTAACCAGCCTAGGCTAGATTTCTCATATTCAGGCTGAGGAGAAGAAAAATTCTCAAACCTCTAACACAGAGACTTCTGCTGGGAGAGGTAAAAGACTCAAAAGATTCCCTGCAGCAAAACAGAAAGAATCAGTTTGATCGCTCTGGTTTGGAATTTTCATCAGAACAAGATACTCTCTGTGAGTGCTTCATTCTAACTAAAACAACTGCAGAATTCTGACACAGGACTCCCCAATTCAGTGGGTGATTACTTTTATTTGTGGGAGAAGGGAAGAGAATAAAAGGAATTCCTTTGACAAGAGTTGCGCTGCTAACCACAACCAGGATCATTTTACTTCTTTTGCTACAAAGAGGTTACATGCCATGAAGAAAAATTCCATGATCTAACAGCTTCATATTAATTTACAGATAGGACAACTCCAACCAGTTGCAAGAGAAGGTATTTTTGCAGTTGATTTGCTTTACACATTTCACAGCACTTGATACCACATTTATTGAAGCCTAAATAATAAATACTGTGTACTTCATGCCCTTGCTCAGGCTGCCCAGGAACAAAGCTGTACTTGGCTCTCCAAGGAAATCTAGACTCATTATTCATCTCATTTCTGAGATATCATAGAGCAGGTAGAGGAGAAAACACCAAACAACAACCAGTTGCAGACACCTGATTGGCAGAATGATTTACAACCTAAATTAAAGGGGGGCTGAACACTCCAAAAACCAACACTCAGCATGTTTAGAGTTTCAAATTCAGATTTCCTCCTTATTTTCAAGCAAAAGAAAGTATTTATGCAGCCTCAGAGAAGTACACAAGATATGTTAATGACCCTACAGGGAGAACAGATATCAGCTGACGTTGCTGTATGTTTGCACTGCAACAACTACAATAACTGTATTCCACAGAGCATTCTGTTCCAAAGCCAACTTGAAACTTTAAATACACAGCTCTATTATAAAAAGCCTTAATTATATTCTCCTGTAGTTTTTTTTTTTTTTTTTTTTTTGTTGAAGGCTGGTTGTTGTTTGGGTTTTTTTTAACGGCAAAAGCTTTAAAAAGTCTGCACTAAGGACACAGCCATTGTTCTGCCAAGGAACAACTGAGTACTGCTGCAGTGCAAACATTAAATTGAAGTTATACGATCTTTAAAACACATTACTTCAAATTGCTATTTTTTATCCAAGGAAAGAGATTAGGGAAAACAAGAAAAAAAAACCCGCAAACCTACATCTCTGTGAAATGAGTAAATATTTAACCAGAATTTACATATAACAACCTGAAAAAGGAGAGGGCAATAAATGCACCGGATAATTAACTGTCTAGCTCTCAAAGAAACATTTTAAGCACACTAAGCTTGTTTCCAGAAAGTCCTTATGAACACTGTTACAGCTAAGCACAATTAAACTCAGCCACAAGGATTTCTGGTATCTGAAAACACTTCAAATCCAGGTTCTCCCCTAGTAAGTGCTCACGCTTACTCGGGAGCCAACCCAACACCCCGAAATCCTCGACAAAACGAAAGGCACTAGCCGAGACCCTGTCTTTCTCCGGGGACTCTGGAGGGCCTGCGACGGTACAAGCGAGCGGCCGCAAACGGCCTACGGAGGAGAGCCGGGCTCCCTTTCCCAGGCCCCTTTACGGGGAACCTCCTGGGTCCCGGCCTGCCGAGCGGGGCAGGGGCAGGGCCAGCGCCGCGGGGCCGGGCCCGGCGAGCAGCGGCGGCGCTGGAATGCGGAGCCGGTAACCCGATCTCCTCTCGCCCTACAACATTTAGAAAGCCATTTAACCTCTTAAAATGGCATCTCGGCGCTGCGTAGCAGGAACAGAGGCGCTCGCCTCCTCTCCCGAAATAGGCGAGAAGGCCGCTGGGTCCGCGTTCGCCATTCCTTCCGGCGGGAGGGCGGAGGGGCGGCGGCCTCGCGCAGTCGGCACTGTCTGTTGGGGCCGAGGTGCCCGGCTGTTCCACAGTCAGGGCGGCGTGCCGCCAGCCCCAGCACCGGCCCGGGGAACTATCTCTGCCGGCCTGGCTGAGCCACGAAGGCCTCGTTTGTTCGGTTCGGCCCGACTCAGGGCTTAACTTGGCTTCCACCAACCTCAGACACAAACAGAGCTCGCTCAGAAGTGAGGAGTTAAGGAAGGGAATAGATCTTTCTCACCTGAAGAGCCTTGCCTCTCAGAGCCAAAATATCCACGTACCTGACTTCATTTCGATATGCCACCTCATAAACCCAAACGGAAGGGTCAACTTCGTTATGGACACACTTCAAACTATATGTATGTATATACCCCTCAAGAATATGCGAGCTGATCACACACATACACAACCCATCTACTTTCTCCAGAGAAAATAAATTTCCATATCATGAAAAAAATGCTGTGGCAATTTGAAGTATTTTGCCATAAACCAAATAGCCAAGATTTTTACCATTCTGAACATACTGAAATTTCTAAGAGGCCATTAGCCTGCTTAGATAAGGGACAAAGACTAGAAAAAAAAATCCATCATTCTAGTGATAGCACGGTGCAAGGGAAGACAGTAACTTGAAAACCATTTTTCCAGTAGTAATTTTACTCACTCAACACAATGATGTAGATCGAACATGATTCTATCAGAACAGACAAAGGCTCTCAAGGAGGGGACAAGTCTCCAGGCATCAGTGTGGAGGAGGAGCTCACACTCACTTTCTCTTGTGCGATCTTCACAGGAGGTGGTTTATACTAGTGTTTGCTTAACTGAATATGACCGCAAAACACTGGTAAGGGTGGCAATTCTCCTGCAACTTTTCCAGGAAGAGACCTTTGGCCAGCATACATGGTATCTGTGGAATTACTCTGTTAGCATAAAACATATCTGACCAGCAACAAAGGCTGCCAGAAGCTCTGAACTGTCATCATGTTTTCAGCCACCATTTTTAAATACATTTATGAAGTCAAAACCAGAAATTCAGAGCTGAGGGATCTATAGATATAGATAACATCCTTCGCTCACACACTTTCTCCTGTATTGGGGAACATACCTAAATTTTAAGGTATGTTGAACTGAGGCAGTGTTCTCATGCTAAAGCCCAGGAATCTGGTGAGGAAAGTCAAATGCCACTAAGATGGCTGCTTCCTTAAGACTTTAAATCTGGGGAATAAAAATCGAGTAGGTAGGATGATTAAAATAGACACCCTTATCAATGCACATATAAATGTGCAAAAAAAACCCCAAAACATTATGAACATTTCTTAGCCTTGGTAATTTGCAAGTCAAGGTTTGAAAGCACTAACAGCTGGTTTACATTCTAGGTAAAGTAAATACAGGGCTGTTTTTCTTCTTAAGAACAAAAATTCTACTCAGAAGCCTTTGATACTTACAAAATATGAGCTCTTTAAACAAATATTTTTATTTACTGCAAATATTGACAAATTTGCAAGACCTCTTGTTATTTAGCAGCAGGCAAAAGAGTCATTTTGCTGGTACGCATCATTAATGGTACATTTAATATTCCAGATTATGGAAAACTAAATCTTTCAAATCTTTCCCTGAAGAAACCCCTCTGATCTGTTACTTATCTACAGACTTTATTTGTAGGCCATCTACTTCTGATTTATAATTTGTACTGAATAACAACAACAACAAAAAAATCAAAAGTAGGATCAAAATTTCGAACTGACCGTATTTTCTCTTTTACTCAGTATTTTTCTATTAACCTCAAGGTAACAGAAAATGTTCCAAAATGTTCCAAATATTCTAAAAAATAATCAGTTATTTTTCTTTTAAAATACATTTAATAACACTTAGTCAGAGGGAATAAAATTTATGCAAATCGTTGGTTAGAAGTGGAAGAGCAAGTATGTTTACCCATTAAAACTGAAGCTCAAAACACCATAACATGATTGCCTGACAGCTATTAAATGGCTTGCAAGAAGTTATTAGTGTTGGTTCTCTTTCAGGAGGCCTATGTAACAGTTCCACCCTTAGGATCCTCTCTGTAGTTGTACTGTCATGTCTTTTTTTTAACAGAAACTTCCCGCTCGCTTCCACAAATCATGTTTTGGTCTCAAGACCTTTTACTGAGATGTTTCACACAAGCACTATGAAAAGAAAATTAAGACAGTCCTAAAAATACAAAGTAATCCTGAAGGCTTCAATAGGGGTTACTACCTGTTTCAGCAAGTGCCCCTTTAGACACCAATCTCTAACCGACTGTGCAGGAGTACCGCTGAGCTCTGTGTTATCTTTAAAGTATACTTCCAGAAACTTGCATTCTAAATTAAAATTAAAAACTCAACACTACTGGCAGATTCATTTGCATGAGGATAAAATAATTTCTAATATACATTCCAAAAGCACAAGTTCTGGATGATGATGCTTCCTGCTGAAGATTCAGTGCAAAAGAGGTGCATTCAGCAAATCCAGCATTTTCAAAAACAAGGGGCTTTGCAGCAAGCAGTTTATACAGAATCTGTTTTCTACTACAATATAATGGGTTTAGTAGGTGGAGAAGGGTGGACTGGATACATACTAATGTATAAACACGTGGCTGCATGGGTACTCCTATGACCTTGTCAGAGATTTCAACACTGTATTTTTAGATTATTCTCTCATACCAACTGCACCGTTAAAATGGCATTTAATTCCATTAGGTCCATTGTCATAATACTAGTCTTATGCTTCAACTGCAGCAGTTCTTTGAAAAATACATTTTAAAACACTATATTTAATTTGAAAATATATTTCCTCATTCATAGCTAGCTATAAGCCAGTCTCATGTAACAGACAGAAAAAGAGCACCTGCATGTTTCACTTGCTAGATGCTATGTCACTTTCAGCTCCTTTTGACTGAGTCTGTAAAAATCCTTGGATTTGAGAATAGCATACATGATGTTTTATCTGTCCCTACTATGTAAAGATTTTATTGTACCTTCTCCCCGTTCTACTTAAGCCTAGGTTACTTAAAGAAAACAGAAGGGAAAAAACCCAACTTGAACTGATTCCAATGAATTAAATTCCCATGAATTGAATCCCAATTCAATACCAATGAATCCAAAGTCAATTAACTGATTGGTATTCTGGTTCTTATACCTCAAGTGATGCTTTCATTTCAAATTTTCCTCTTCATTCAGGGATGAAGATAAGAAAAAAAGTCATCACATGTCAAACAAACTGCACTACAAGCAATAGATCTAGGAAGACCTGGTTTCCTACAGGTTTATGGTCTATTTTGGTATGTATCTTTTCCCACCATAACTGCCCCAGCTCTCTCCCTATAGCCTGCATGATTTCACTCTCCCTGTCCTTTGCAATATATCCATTCCTCCACTTACATGCATATTCCTCTAACCATAGCTCTCTCCCTTAGCCTCCCACATCCTCTGGTGCCAAACAACACGTCTCACTGGAATATTGACTTCCCCTTATCAGGCACAGCAAGTTTACTAAACACTTCTGATCCTAACATGCTTCACCTCTGGGGACATTAACACAGCTCAAGACCTTTGAAACCAAAACAATGAAACATCTACTACATAACCTTTCTAACACCTAGTCTGCTGATACATGCATCTTGTCCTTGAAGTTTTAGTTATTAGGAATTTGCCAAAATCCCAAATTTTGCATACTACATGAGACAGAAACACTTAAAGCTACAAATAAAGGACACAACTGTAAAAGGAGAAAAGCAGATAGGAACGTGGGGATGGGAAAGTAAAGTTTCTGCCTTTTTTGCTTTGGGGAGGAAGAATGTACTCGACATATGCTAATAAGTTACATGGGATCATAATTATTCAAGCTAATAAAAAAGGTGTTCCAAAACAGGCAGCACTCCCAAACAGCAGCCTTACCCATAGGCACACTGCAGACACTACAGCTGTGTCTGGAAGAAGCACTCTTGTTCTGTAGACCAATACTGGCACTTTGTCTACCCTCACAACACAGCTAGATTAGCAAAATGTGAAGCGTATAAAAAAAAAAAAGAAAAAAAAAAAAGAGAGAATGAAAAAAATAAAGGTAATGGTCTTTCAGCCAGTTGAAATTCGCTGAGTGTCAGAGAAGTGCCAGTGCCACTGTAAAGGGAAAGACAAGGATGTACATGGGTGGTGTTAACAGGGAGCAGAACTGGCCCTTCGAGTGTACCTGGCTGCTAGGCTTGCTTGTTTGTAGCACAGAACTGCCCTCTTCATCTGCTAATTAGCTATGCATACAGCAGATTTTCATTGCAGACATCAATGGACGTTTATCTGGCTGCACTGTGCCAGTCCTTAAGAAACTGTATTATTAGTCTTTCCACACCAAGCAAAATAATGTACCTGAGCAGAAAATGTTCAAGATAAGACAGACACTAAAAACATGTTACTTCATCTTTGATGTCAATACTACTGAACCAACCCCAATAATGTGTCAATGAAGGCAACTAGATGACAGTGCAATGTAAAAGAAAAAAAAATGTAGGCGTTACAGAGACTATTGAATGTAACAGCAGATGAGCTGACGTGCCTGGGTGCGTGTGGGTGTGATAAAAGACATACAAATTAGCCTACTGCACTGTAGCAGCTGTCTAGCCAAGCACTCTGTGGCACCACCTGCATTCAGACCAGTTGGGAAAGAAGGAAGAGAGTCCTCCTTGCTCCACCCAGAAGCTCATGTAGCTCCTGACCTACAACCGGACACAGATGAGACTGCTCCTGGAGATCTCCTTCAACAAATCCGTGTGACTGTGGACTGCTCAATACTTTTCATCCCTGGCCATGCATTCTAGCAGCAACTCTTCAACTACAGTATTCGGTGTGGGGAGGGAAAGAAACACCACAGTTCACTGTGCTTATAACGTGCCATTCCCTTATACCACGGAGAGAAAAAAAACCAAAACCACAAAAACACCAAAACACAGTAGTGAAAAGTTATTCCCTGTCAATTTCTTAGTTTCATTCAAGGTTTTGTAGATTACTATCACCATTTCCCTCTACACTGTTACTCCTTCCCTGAGTCAAGAAGTCCAAGTCTATTCAGTACTTCAACCCATTTGTACTGCTGGGGAAGGAACAAACCAAACCAATGAAACAAAACCAATAATCTGGTCTTAATGGGGTTGTTGAAATTGTGTTACCAGAAGTACACAACATATCCATATACAATAAATGTGTACAGCTGCATAATCAGATTAAAAAGCCCAACCCACTTATAATTGCAGAATATTGCTTCAAAATGAGCTTAAATGTATTTAAGACTGTGCTGATTATAAGAAGGAAGTGCTACCCCTCTTCCACCCTTTCTCCTCCTAAGGTCTCACGGCAAGAACTACTGAAAAAACAGTTCTTTTACAGGGTTAGTTTTCAGTGAGATCAGCAAACAAGTCCAACCTTGCACCTGTCCACAACCAAACAAATAAAAAAGTGACAATAGAAACACACAGCCAAAGGAAGAAAGAAAAGAGAAAAAAATTTAAACACCACAAGCAGATAGATGGAATTTAAAGCTGGAGCTTCGTATCAAAGAGCTGTTTGGAAAACTATCCAAGATCTCCCCAAGTGTTAATGTCTAATTTAGAGCCTGTTACTGTTTTTCCTCTGCCTGAATTAAATTACAATGCACTTAAAGTACCTCATCTGGTATTTTATCATCCAGGCACTGCTACAGCCAGTTTACACCACCTGTATCAGCTGTTTCACCACCTCAGCATCCACTCCCTGTTCTGTGCACAGAGAAGAACAGGCTCCATCACTTCCAGCGAGGCTGCTGGCACCTCTCTGCCACATGGGTACCTGCCAACTTCTTCCTGAAATCCCAGAACCGGCCAGAGCCTTCAAGACATGTCTTGCCAGCACCGAGCTGAAGGGCACCATCATCTCCTTCAGCCTGCCTGCACCACCTTCCCTACCAGAGCCCAGCAGGCTCCCGGATGCCTCTGCTACAAGGACATGTTTGCTGGCCCACAGTCAACTTGCTGTCTGATATGAACCCCAGGTCCTTTTCTCCACAGCTGCTTTTCAGGCAGCCAGTATCACTACATTCCTCCCCAGGTGAAGGGCTTTGATGAACATTTCTCCGAGCTCTGTAGTTGAGCACAACCAAACACCTGACTATCAAACACTTCTCCCAGCTCTGTATCAACTACAAACTCAATGAGGGTGCACTCTGTCCCATCATCCAGGTCATTTACTAAGATGTCACACTGTACTGGAACCCAGCATCGATCCCTGGGGCTAGTGACTGGTCTCCAGCTGGAGTCCACACTGCTGATCACAACTCTTTGAACCCGATAGCTCATTCTGTTTTCTGTCTATCTTACTGTACTTTTACATGGTCCATACTTTCACCAGTTTGTTGATGAGGATGTTTTAAGAGACACTGACAAAAGTCTTATGGAAGTCAAGAGAAACAATACCCATTGCTCTCCATTCACTCACTCAGCTTGCCGTTTCATCACAGAGATACCCACCAACATCATCCTATGTTGACCTGCTGCTAAACCTGAGACATCTCAGCTAACTCCTCATTCACCCAAAAGGCAGAGCTCCACGAATTCCCATGGCACTCTTACAACCACACCAGCCCCTGCAACACCTTATGCCCCTGCCCATCCCTGCCTGCCCTGCCTGGATAGCCCACAACCAGTTCTTGTAGTACTCCAGCCATGTCGCCTGTCCCACTACATTTCTGATCTCAACAAGACGGCAGCCACGTCACTGCATGTGAATCTCCAATTTCTCCTGTTTGTATCCAGGTGCTTTCACAATGTGTGGCAAAGAGATTCAAATCCAAGCAAGATACTAATTGTAGTCTGTGCAGAGGCAACTGTGCATGGGCTACACTTCAATACCCCGAAACCTCATTTCACACAATGACAAAGTCACAGACACCAGAGGGGAAAATCCTAAATGACAATGAAATGGTAACTATTTACAGAAAGGAAAATTATGGATATGGAAAGAGGTGTTATGCAAATACATACAGAAAGAGGAGATACACAGTTCTGCTGATTCCCACCCTAGGTCAGAGACCCTGTTAGAGGCCTCTGGTGAAGGATGAATCCCACCTCTGCTCACCTCCAGGAATCAAACCCAGTAAGCCTTTCTTGACCACACCACTGCTCCTCTACCCACACTCCCTGTTACCTGAGCCTACTAACTACTCTGCTCCAAGCCCCATTTCTGCTCTTTTGAATCCTCAGGAGACCCTTTGTATTCACCGCACGCCCACAGCTTCTCACTGAAAGTAACCTGAAGGAGAACGATTTTACATTTACTAGTTCCAAGTACAGATAGTACAGGGTGTCTTCCTGTAAACAATTCCTTCTCCCAAAAACAGACACACTTTGCAAACAATATTCAACATTTCTGAAAACGATGACATTTATCTTACATCACCTCAAACTTTAAAATTCTGGCTAAAATGTTTTGAAGAGTTACCTTGGCTGTTGTCTTTTCATAGAGCAAAAGTCATTTTAGGCTCTCAGACTAAATCACCGTTTATATCTGCATTCCAACCAACCCTTGCTCAAAGACCTGCTCTAACATATGTAAATCTCAGTACTAAGAGGTAATTCCGATAAACATCAAAATTTTCAAAACAGTACAAAGAAAAAAGAACACAAAAGAAAATGGAAAATTATACATTTTTATAACCTGATCAGTAGCTTACAGACATTTGACATTTTAAGACACTGTATAAAAACATGCTTTGCTGTCCTGGTTTCGACTGGGATAATCTTCCTAGCAGCTGGTATGGTGCTGTTTTGGATTTAGGATGAGAATAATGTTGATAACATGCTAATATTTTAGTTGTTGCCAAGCAGTCAAGGACTTTTTAGCTGCTCAAGCTACCCTGCAAATGAGAAGGTGGGAGGTGCCTATGCTGCTGGGAGAGCCAAGACAGCTGACCCAGACTGTGCAAAGGGATATTCCATACCATAGGGCATCATGCTCCTCATGTAAGCTCGGAGGACCCGAGCACAGCTCAGGAACTAGGTGAGCATCAGCTCTGGTTGGTGGAAAACTGTGCTGTGCATCACTTGTCTTGTATATTTTTGTTACTATTACTATTATTTTCCTTTTCCATCCTATTAAACTGCTTTTACCTCAAGGCAGTTATCACTAGTCTTGTATTTTTCTCCCTCCCATCCCACTGCAGGGGGCCAGTAAGCAAATGGTTGTGTCGTTTTTGCGGCCTGCTGGATTTAACTGCGGCATGTGGGTAGTAGATACTTAAAGGCATTCAGTGTGCATTAGTCTCAACTAGCTCCTGGTTATTGGGATGTAGGAAGGAGCTTCCAAAGCTGTGTGACTCCATAGTTCATGGAGCTGCAGCCCTGTGGCTTGCACTTTCCTCTGGAGAAATACTAGACTGGACACTGCTGGAGCAAAACACTCTAGGCAAGTTTCTTACTTTGTAAGTTCAGTTTCTTCTCGCTAGTGCACCCTCATTTAATATATTTTTATTTGGTTATTTTTCCTGTAACCAGCCTCACCTCTGAAATTAAATCAGCAGAAATTAAAAAATAACTACCCAGAAAGAAAATAACATTTTATCACAGCGAACAGCCATACGTGCTACAGATGCTTAAAGACAAAGGAAATTCTTACATCAGCTTTCCAGCTCTTCTACCTCTGCTTTCATGTCCAGCCCAGGTTCCTTAGACAACTGCCGAAATTATTAGAGATGTAAATATTACACAACAGCATTTGAAACTTTTAGAAAAAGTTGACTAATGCCATTTCTGCAGCAGAACCTCTGGCTGAGGAATGCACAGCTGCCAAGCAGATGTATAATTTCAGCATTTAGATTCCATTATTTCAAGGGTGACTTTTTTTACTAGTTTTTTTCAGATTTTCTATTTCCATCTGTTTTTTGACCTCCCTCAGTTTAGTCCCCTCCTTTCTGTTTTAGTTCATTATGCCAAAATAATTTTCTAAATTAGAAACATCTCTACATTTAAAAACTTGTGAATTTGAAGAGAGGTGGGGGAGTGAAGCATGGCCAGGGGCAGAACAAAAAACAGATAGTTCAACAGAGGCTGGGGTTTGAATAAAAACTGTCCTGTCTGGGTTGGGTTTTATTCCACAGTTCCCAGTTTAACCCAAATTGGTGAGTCTCTTAACTGCATTCCTTCCATGAAATTTTAAGAGCAGGAAACTGAAGAATATCAGCTATACGGGAATATTCCTGCACTGCACCAGAGACCTCCCCGCATTAATTTCTGAGAAGGGCAACACTGCAGGTTTTGATTCTTTCCTTTTAGAGTCATAGTAAATTAATTATAGCTGCAACCTTAAAAAAGCCTAACTCACCATGTACCAAAAGAGCTTTACAAAACATACTAAGACTGGTGTAAACCACTATCAGTGGTTGACATCTTGAAATAAACTCAGTAAAGAATTAATGCAAAAGTAGTTAAAAAAAGTTAAATTGAGTTAGCATTCCTCAAGAAATTTTCTGCTCATCTAACCAAAGTAGGTCATACATTACTGTCTGTCTTCAACTTGTCCACACCATGAATGTTAAAAGAACAATGATCACTAGTTCAGCTCAGCAAACATGATAGATCAGCTGCAAAACCTAATGAATTTTTATTTTGATTTCAAGCTCATCATAATAATTTGCCTGTGTGAGGAAGGGCACAATCTTCAATCCTAATGGCTAGCACACACTTCTGAGTATTTCTACAGTAAATTTCCTACAGGATATTATCACAGAAAAAAAGATTACATGGCTGTGAACTCATAAATATAGAAGATAAAATAGAAAAATACATCAATACATAAAAACAACCCCCCCTTTTTATTGTGACATGTTGCTTGCTTTGTCTCCAAGAGAGTAGACAATCAAAACAAGTTTTGAAAAAAATTAAAGCAATAACATCACTAATAAAACTTCTCACATCCACTTTCAGAGACATTTCCACTTAACACTCGGTGCCACTACCGAAGTTTTGATTACTGCCAAAATCCCTTCAATAATCTGAACCCAATATTGTCGTCTATGTTTCGGGTGCTGAGTCTAAAAAGGGCTGCTCCTCCTCAGCTGGTAGTGCCTTCCCGTGCCCTGTCCCAATCCCACCTTGTAATTAACTCTCAATTGCCCAGACCTGTGTCTGACAACTGCAAGGCTTGTCCCTCAGACAACACAGAAAAGGGTACAGGAGGATTTCTGAAACCTTCTCCAAAGCATTCCGTAAGAGATTCATTTCTCTTTCACGAGGAAGGATGTGCAGCAAGAGGAGCCCATGTTACACATCTTTCTGTTCTTCTCATTCACATTTCCAGTCACTGAGCTTCACTCTGCCATCTTGCTCTTGTACTACTCTCATTCCCAAGCACAGGGCACAAGTGGATGAGACAGTATTGCTTATTTTCAGTACCTAGTCTTCCCCCTGCATGACTCCTCACAATTTCCCTGTTCACACTTCCTTTTCAAACCCTCTACAGCCCTGCACAGCAACATGGGACAGTGCCTATCCCTCTGCATCCTTATCACACTGTGAATTTCCAACTGAACAAAGATTAGAGAAACAATGATTAATTTGGAAATTATATTTGAGCTTATTCATCTCCTCTATATTCCTGAAATTCTGACTCTGAGCACATAATGTATTCATAGCAGATCTTTAATGAGCATAATACCAATTCTCCACAGAAACAAAGTCTCTGATGACTTAAATCCTCCAAAAGTAACGTGGGCTCTGCCCACCGATTTCCAGTCAAGTTTGGGATAAGGCTCCCCAAGAGGAAGCATGAAGGCTTATCAACGCTTTTTTCCCTTTTCCCCCAGATCAAGAAAAGTTGTTAATCATTATCACTATAAAGACAAGAGACATAAGGAAATGCAAATTTACACCATTTCAATAGCCAGCAGTGAAAATGAAATTGCTTCCACAAACCAGATCTGTATCCTCCTGGTATGTGTCTTCTGAAACCTTTTTTGATATTTCTGACTTATCCCTGCTACATCTGCTTACATTTTCATTGGCCAAAGCACAGCAAGATTGGCAGTCTTCTCTTTAAGGTGGTGAACTGATGGAGTACAGACACAAGTATTTGCGAGTTGCTTCCACCTTTTATGCTAATAAAGTTGACTGAAACCATCATGTAAAACAATTATCTGAGGACACTGAGAAAATTTCAAGTTTTTGTAAAAAGCATTGCTGCTCTTCAAACATATGATGCAAATTAAGCCACAACACCAAAGAACTGAGTTAGCAATACCATTTTTTTCCCGTTTTAAGGCACAGCCAACTCACCACATACTAAAATTACATTTAAGCCTACTACATCTTCCTCCGCATTGGAGCGTTCAGCCACATGTTGCAAGTATGCACCCTACTACTTCACAATTATTTCACTTTATCAGAACCTCTGGAAGCATTTAAATAAAGTTCCTACCTTTCATGCTACTCAGAACACAACCACCAGTGAAATGGGTGCAGACAACAGACTCAGCCAATGACTCCCAGGAAGGGCTCCATCTACTAACTGCTTTCACTGTAACCACAGATGTCCCTGCTGAAATTCTGAGGTGGTAAAACACAGGACCTTAAGTAAGGCTCTGAGGTTGTGTCTCCTTTCATTATGCATATACAATCTCAGAATATTACCACAATCATGAACTACTTTGTTTTCCTACTTTAATACTTATCTTTTAATTTTGCTAACCAGACCACCATAAAACAGTAAACCTGAAACACACCTAATTCAAATTAAATAGTAAAGCAACAACAGGACACCCATCAGAAAAATGGCAAGAAATAAGACTATCTGGATTATAAATCTGAAACAAAATGACCATTTTCTTCATACAATTTGTGTGCAGCTGAAACAAGGGGTCAAAACACGAACTCATGCATCTTATCACAACCACTTGACCAAAATTCTCTGTCTTGTTATATCAAGTATACATGACCTAGTATTCAGTGTCATATACATACAAATAATTAAAATATATATATTGAAGATACACTGAAGAGGAGTAGAACAATTGCTTTGTTTTGCTTTTTGGAGAAAGTAGGCATAAAATACACCTCATAAGCTCTGTAAACGCAGCTGGTGAGGGGCTGGGAAGCCAATTCACAATGAAGACCATTTTGGCAATTTGGCAGCTTGTCTCACAGTTAATTGCCTGGTCAGCGGCAGGCCAGCTATTTGTTTATATCAAACTAAACCTCCTGAGGATTATATACCTAGAGTACAAAGTACTGAGCAGACCTTACTGGACTGAATCCCTCACAAAATCCCTACTTCATACATCTTCTCAAGAAGAGCATTCAGAATGATGTTTTCTGTACCAGGAAGACAACTGAGGTGACTTTAAACTTTTGGTCCGATTTCAAGGATCACCTATTCCAGTCTCCATACTATTTTTAAAGGACACAATATAACTGGTTAAACATTGTATTTGTTCTCAGTTTTAAGTATTTTTCAGAATGAGTGAAACTACTTTGAGAATATCAAACGCTCCACAGACTTCTCAGGAAGTTTAAAAGGACTGCACGAAAACCAGACAGAAATAAATACCTTCCTTTCCCTTTAAAGCACCATTATGGAAGGCACAGAAAGACATCATCTGGCTGAGGATAGTCAGCATGAATGTCATGGGGTGACTGCAGAGGGTTCTGCAGATCTTGTCCAAGAAAGGAAAAAGTGGAACCATTAAATCAGCAGCACATTGATTCCATTGATTCCATCCACCAAGTCCTGCATTTGGGAACAAGGATTTCAGTACAACTCTGATATGATGTATCTTTATAGATGAAGAAAATCCCAGGAACTGAGGAAATGCCCTTTTCTTATTAATGAACAAAAAAATACCATATTAAATATTATATATAATAATATATAAATATAATGCAGTGAATACTTAGAAAATCCTTCACTGTATTTTTGTTTGATATTACATAGCCACATAATCTGTATACTGCCTTTGGGAGAACAATTATATTATCATAAATCATAACTTTAAAACCAACTTTTTTTTTTTTAAATCAAGTTATTCATTAGTTAGTTTCCTTTCAAAATTCTGAAGAAGCAACAGAGTGCATTTCCTTCCCAAAATCCTTTTCTCTTTGCAACACAGTCTTCCAACACAACAGCAATGCTCATCTATGGCAAGCACATGTCCGTTCTGGAAGAAGTTTACAAGTGTCACTTAGTGCACATCTGAACAAGAACCACATTCAATCCCTAACATGATCAAAATTTGATTGCCCTAACTTGAAATAGTTCAATAAATAAACCAGTAACATTAATTACTTTGGTTACATCACTTACACTTTAGATCTTCAAATCCTCAATTCTGATATCCAGAAAAAGCACACATATAACTTACCCACTCTACCAGATAACTTATTTTTAAGTCTCATGAAAAAGCACACAATAATTCTAAGTGGGAGGATCTCACAGAGCAGTGCCAAAAGCCATTAGGAATTGGGTCCCATAGACTTTCAGAACTCTTACACACTAGCTACATGTTTTGGTAAATGTGTATTTGATCAGTGAATTCCAAGTACAAGTAACGTGCTATTTCAAGCTTGCAATTTACCAACAGCTTTCTTCTCTAATTTGAACAAGGCCTGGATCGGATAACATCCAGAGGTCCCCTTCAAACCTGACTTACTTCACAATTAAAAAATTAAAAAAATTCAGATCCAGCCACATGCACTCATTAACGCTGGAACAGAGCGACCATCGGGACACACTAAGGACTGGCAGCTGAATCTTGCAGCTGTGCAAAAGGCTCTTACACAAATTTTCAGACTAAACTTCAAAACTTACCAGGTTGATGTCTCTATTTAAATATATAAATGAAATATACAACAAACAAAATGTGGTAAATAACCTAAGAAAAGGATACAAAAGTAGCAAAAGTACAAGAACAGAGGGTAAATTCATTGCCATTTTACCCAGGCTTCTAAAAATGCCACAACATGGGCTATTTCTGGCTGGGGACTCGACAAGGTACCAGACTATAAATCGCTCTCAGGTAACTAACTTCTTTATTGCAGGACCAGGGGCTGTGACAAACCAGGCAACCTTTTCAACCCCAAAACCTTCCTTTTCTACAAAGGGAGCTTCTCTACTCATTCAGATAACAGGCCTGTGCAATCCCTAGGACACTAACTTGATAAAAGAACTCAAAAATAATTACCTGTCCACAGGGAACAAAAAAACGTAAATTAGAACCGCAATCAATTTACACTGGGAAGAATCATCACACAACCTTTGACACGAAGTGACAGGCGACTGCTGAATGGAAATCCCACACTGCTGCCATTCCCTGCCGCCGAATTCACTTGGGATTTTACAGAAAGAAAAATAAAACAACCCCAAAACCAGAGGGCGGTGGATTGAGGGGTGGTAAAGAGCCAGTCCATGTTATTAAACCCTCGCCAACAGATTCTGTAATGGGTCATGAAAACATCGCACTTGATCGCTACTCGATAGCACAGATGGACTCCCACTACCACGGTACGAGCGACGATTTAGGCTTGCTGTTTCTTCAGACAGCGTTTCTTTCTCATCGCTAAGCAGCGGGAGACCTGCCAGGGGCGCGCTGCGCCGTTGTGGGCTCGCACAAAAGGAAGACGGAGCACCTTGTCGTCCGCACCCTTCCCACGACAGGCGCTGCCGCTCACTCCGGCTGGGGCCGCTCGGCACCGAGCCCGGGATTACAACACCAGGGCCGCAGACGCGGCGGGGAGGGAGCGCAGGGAACGCGACGCGGGCAGCAAGGCGGCCTGGCCCGGCCAGCGCCGTGCCGGCGGCCCCCCCTGCCCACGCAGGAACCCGGCGGCCCCTAGGAGCCCCCTGCGCCGGCGCGGCGGCCACCCAGCCTCTCGTGGGCCGCGGCCCGACCCCG
>VXBZ01010668.1:105282-185043 GCA_013399135.1 Heliornis fulica
CCGTGGGCGGGAGGGCTGGCAGGGCACCCCGGGAAAAAGTTGGCCGGGAGGAACTCGCCGGGCCTGCTTTTCCTCCCCCGGAGTCCCTCCTCGGGCGGGAGCGCAGGCCGCAGCCAGCCGCCGCCTGAGCGAGCTTGTCGCTAAGCTCCCGGCCCGGCTCGGCTCGGGCACCCGCCCCCAGCCCCAGGACCGAGACGTTACCGTACCCCGCGTGCGAGAAAGGCATTCCCAGTGAAGCGGGTGAAGGAGCTCCTCTAGGAAAGGCCTGGAAGGTGTGAGGGTAAAAAGTGGCCAAGTAGGTGGCATGGAGGCACGGCTGGCCAAGAAGAGGGATCGAGGCGCAGCTAAGGCTGTCTACGGGCTGCAGGCCCGGGAAGCTCGGTTCAGATGCCGGTGAAGTTGGTGCCATGGAAAATGGACAAGCTGCCAGGATTCACAGAGTAGGTGGGGTGGAGGATTATTGCAGCAGCACTGATGTGAATTAAAGGGGGCCTGTGTGTGAGCCAGGGTGGGCAACGATCAGGCAGTGGTGGCAGTGGCACAAGGAAAAATGAGGGCCTCAAAGGGACCTTGTAGCTGTGTGGAAAAAGTTCTTCTGGAAAGGTTGGCACTGCACTGCTACATGAGCGATAGAGTTCCATTGCAAAGGACAGAATTGTTTGTTTGCTTTTTTCCATTTCCTGTATCTCTGAATAAATAAAACCAGTTAGTTAGATTGGAATACATTATAAGTTATGCAGTGAGCTGCTTTGCTCACTGATAAGGTTGCTGAAGGCCATGATTTGCATTGCATTTCCAAGCTCCTCATCATTAGGACAAATTAGCAAAGTAGTAATTTGTCTGTCTGTCTGTCTGTCTCCAAGCAAGGTCCCAGCAGCAGTGCAGAAGGAGCTTTAATGGTGGTATTTCAGACAATGATGAGACTACACACTTTCCTTCTGGGCTGCTGTTTTTAATCTTTCACTCAAAAAATTGGTGGCAGTTGAGCTGTTGACGTGGTCTTGCCTTTCACTTGACCTGACACTTGGGTATTGTGCATCAAGACCTTTGTATGCAAAGCCAGCGATAGGGGTGAAGGAAGATCATACGGATCACACAAACCTACTCTGTTTCCCTTTGCTGCAGACCTAAACCACCCTTTAGGCCTTCAGGACACACCAGCAGTTCCTAGTGTCAAGATGCCTGCCCAGATAACCTGTTTTTAGAGAATAACCAACTGGGAAGCAGTCCCACTTATCGGTGCCAAATAGCCACAGGTACATATATTGTGGGAAACATGGGCTTGCTTATTTTGTTGACCTTTCCACAGACGAGTTCCATTTTTGCATACTAGTATCAGATAGGATTTTGAAATGTTGTGTACTCCATCCCCCATCCCAGAGCTGTCACCTCTGAATATAAGATGAGGGCACTGGCTCGGCAATATTATTCATGTGTTGTATTCACAGATCCTTGGGCAAGTGTTTAGCTTGCATGCTATCCAGTACAGCAAAACAAAAGAGAAAGTATAGTTTCAAACCTATCAACTTCACATACTCCTTTAAAAAAAGCACATCGAGTGTCAATAGCCGGATACTACAGTGATAGGCATTTTAAAATACAGGTCTTGTCTTAGTAGACTCTTAGAATTTTTTTTTTCTGATGACCATCATCCAGTAAAGTCTCTTGGTGTCCAAAACAAAGAGCCAGCAAGAAAGACAACATCACGGCTTTCATGCCAAGCAATACAGAACTTGTATGCTTATAATTTCAAAGGAAAATATGAGTCTGCTGTTTCTCCACTCTTGCCTACTATCAGATTATAGCAACAGAATAGAGACTCAATATGGAAGAAGAATGCAACATGCATGTGTGTGCTCCCAACCAGAACCAAAGCTGTTAGAGCTAGCATCACTTCAAGTAATAATCTGCATGGTAATACAGCTCTGTGCTTTTCAGACGTTGCATATTGATTTACATCCAGTAAACTTGAATTTAGGAAAAGCTATTAGCCTTGAAATTTCTTTGATCCTTTGGGTGAAGTGGATCAACTATTTTCATCCAATTTCCTCTGAGTAAATTTATACATCACAGAAATTGCTGTCTCAGTTAGTACTTTCCATGGCACTCAGGCACTGAAGATAGCCCAAGTGATAGTCCGTCAGGTCAGAAATACTGTTGATGAGGATGAAGTTTGCGTTGCCATGGCCAATATCCGTAAGTAAGGAACACTGCATAAATACTTGTCTTAATCACAGAATAAACTATGGAAATGTAACCTAAGGTTTCTGTCAAGCAACCACAAATAATCAAACCTATTTGTTTTTCCTTGCAGGATAAGTAGAGATAGCTATTTAAACTGGAAGATGAACATTTTAGGTGATAGGCAATCAGAAAGGCACAGGGTTCCAGTAAACTAGTTATCAGTAACAGACATCTCAGCTGGTGAAGGTTTTAGGACTCTGCAAAAACTTGGAGATATCAGGTTTTGGTAACACTGAGTACTTCTTTTGTTAATTGAGCAACACTCAAAGCCACTGTAGTCAGAAAATAGGAAAATAAACATCTGTTCGTTCAACATTTAGCCAGGACGTGATGTGGAAGTCGAATAAAATATAGAAGCAGCAGTTCAAGACTGACTGTCACAAAGAGTGCGGTATTAAAAAAAAAAAAAAAACCCAAACAAAAAAAAACCCAACAAAATTAAACTGTAAATCGGATAGTCTTCCATCTGCTTTCTTTGTCATTTCCTCTCCGGGAATTTCTTATTAGTTCTTTGAATCGCTTTGGAACTGCAAATCTTAAATATCAAAAGATCTATAAGAACAAAGATGTATATATAAGGAGAAGGTCATCCACGTGATAGGACTTTATCTTTGTAGATCCTTTTTCCCTTCAGTCTCTGGAATTCATATGTCTTAAATCTGTGGTCCAAATATATTTTTCAAAACTGTTTGCAATTAGATGAGTACTTCTCTGTTATTGTTACCAAAATAAATATTCCATGTTACATATTAAGAGAAATACCCTTCAGCCAGGGACAAAATAGGGTTTTTTTTACTTAAAATGATGTGAAATTGGCTTTGTCTTTTCTCAGAATTATTTTACTCGAAAGCACACTCTTTTGATTATAAATTTATTCAGCTGTCTGTTACTTAAAAATGTTGGATTTTATTGTTTTAAATGTAAGTATAATTAATTCAATAAGGCAGAATCAAATCAGTGAAGAAAAAAATTTTTTTTTTTTTGATAGTGTAGCATTGATAGTAAGAATGCAAAAGTATTCACCAGCACTGCAAGCTGGAGCTTGCAGTCCAACAGTGTGATGTGGAACTAAGCAATGTGCAGCACTGGAGAGCACTGTGGAGATATTCCAAAGAGTAACAGCTCAATGTGCTGAGCAGAGCCGTGAGGAAACAGGAAACTGTTGCCACAGCTTAAGCTCTTGGTGTATTTTGGATTACTGCAGACCAGATTGTTCTATAGCCTTGTGCAGGTGGACAGGGAAGAAGGAGAACATAATGGCTGTACCTGTCACATGCAGGATGTGAACTGATTCCTTACTGAGTGGTGTAGTAGGGAACTCAATTGCATCTTGCAAAGAGCTGCAGTAATACAACTTTGCCTGATGTCACAAGTGCTCTAGGAGACGTTTTGCCAGTCAAGAACCAAACTTTCTGTTGCTTTTTCTGTTTCTTCCTATGCCTATATGCTTTTGCTTTATGAACTCTTCAGTACAAAAACCATTCCAGTCTTTTCACCAGGCCATAATAAAGCCTGAGACAAATCTCCTTATAAAGACAAAGAAACATTTTGAATTATTTTGGTTTTCTTAAAGCCAGTGTTGGGTAGTAAGAACATTAAAAGTCTTAAACAGAAAAAAAATACCTGTAGGGTTGGCAGAGGTTTCACCTGGGTACTTTACTCACATTGGTTTGTTTGCTGAATTAGTAATATATTTTTCCCTAGATGCATGCACAAAAATATTCCTTAAAGTCTTCATTTGCTCTGGGATGACTAAATATTTAGACTCTAGTGCTGATTTTAAAATTTATATTCTGAAGTATTTACTAACAGCCTGCAGTGCCAAGTTATCTACGAGGAAGCTTTAATTATCAGCTTCTCTCTGAGAATGAGCCTGTCTGTGTTCCTCCACCTTTTACTAGAAGAGATACATATCAGTTTCTTTTACAAGTCTGGATAATCCTTAGATCCAAACCCACACTGATTGTATTAACAGCTCTCCTACTGATGCTGAGGCTTCATCTCCTTCAGCCTTTGTAACAAAAAATTAACTTCTTGATAATGATCCTTTTCAGCAACAAAAAGCGAACACACGCTGAAAAAGGAAATGTTAAAGATGGAGAATTCTCTCCAGTACGGGAAATGTCTGCTTGGTGTGCATAACAGCTTTGTCCTCAAGAGGCATGGATTCAAATAGATGTGTTTCTGGCAGCTGGAGCGGGTAGTGTAGACATTTACAAAGACAGGCATTTATGAGACTGAAAATGCTGTGTTCTTCCAAGCTTGTTAGAATGAAGTGGATCTGGATACTATACAAAACAGATGAACCAAATAATTTCAATTAATCAGATCCTTATTTCTTTTTTCCTCAGTCTAAATGTATCTTTAACCTTGAATGCGTTGCTGTTAAATAAGAACAAATGCAGCAAAATACTCTCATTCTCTTTTTTCATATTCTGGTACAAACAAAATAATACAGATGTACTTAATAACTGAAAAAGCATATGCTTATATTTCAGCTATAGCAGTCAGTTAATATGTGTGAAAATAGGTAATGAAGTTAAAGGCACAGCAATAAAGCTTTTCTCCCTTGGTTTTGAGTCCATACTCAAACTGGAACTGAAACTTGAACAAGTTAAAGAAACGCAGAGAACTAAAAGCAAATCCTGACAAATAGTCTACAACTTCCTTTGCTTCCATTAAGAAACTGGCCTCTGCAAATCTCTGGATTTGGCAGCTATTCCTAATTCAGTTTAAACTCCCGCTGGCATCAGTAGAAATTTACCTGATTAGAGATGCAGGATTGGCTCTAAGATAATCACATTTTAAAATTCCACTATAAATTCAATAGCTACTAGGGGAAATTAAATCCCTAAAATACAAAATTCTGAGAGCTGTTGAACTGTTTTCAGTGTACATACTCAAAATGCTAAACAATAGTAGCTATTGCATGTGTGACCATCGGGAAACACAGCTGTGCTTCTTTGTGTTACAACTAATTACTTCCGTTGTATATAAAATTGAAAGTATTGGTACTCTGGGGCGGAAAAAGGATATCCTGATACGCTGCTCCTATTTCCTTACCAAGGCCTATTACTGAATGTTTCACCATTAATTCAGTTACAGTGAATTATCCTGCGATTAATAAAGGAAGGGTAAATTGGGTGGCTAATTGCTATTGCAAAAGCTGCCTCTTTTTTTGGTCTTTTTTGATTTTCACTTTCCTACACTTTAGTCTTATTTTACGACTTCCACATATGCCCACTTTGATAACAATTGTTCACTTTTAAGTAGTTGAACTTAATAAAGAAAGCCTAAAATAAATGTTTACTTTGGTTGTTCAGTTGTTGGGTTTTTCATGCTATGAGATCAGAGAAGGCAGAAGACTTTGTCACTGTCTTTTAAAGGGATAAGTAAAATGTTTTCTGCGTAAGCATTTGTGGCCAGGTTCTCTGAAGCTGGTACACAGACATGTGATTTATAGCTTTCAGTGACAGCGAGTTTTCCTAAGCTGGATGGGGTTAAGGATTCTTACTCAGAGTTAGGGAAGAGTAGTAACAGCCCAGCATTTCTCTGTTACACAGTTTAGTTTAATTTTTTATGTGTGTGTGTAAATTTCATAGGAGCAAAAACTACTAGGTGGTGCAGATCTAGATGCTAAGAATATACTCTAACCCCAGACATTAATATCTACTTTTCAAATATCTCTGTCTTTTGCTTTTAGAGAACTTCTGAACAGAAAGCAACTTCTGTGACTGCTTAGTCTTAGAAGTCTCCAAGAGCCACCAGCCATGTAAGTAGATAAAAAGTAGATAGATATAATCTCTCCGGTTGCTCCTCCTAGCCCAAAAGTGAGTGGTTGTGTGCCTAGGTGTAATTAACACCACCAGACTCTTTCCAATTCTTATGTGTAAAGACAAAGCTGCGTAAGTACTATGGGAGAAACGTGGAGTTATTCAATGTGAGAACAAATAAATTCTTCCAAATGAACCAAAATCTTTGCAAGTTTGAATTTGGTCTAGTTGGTGTCACAACATAGTAACAGAAGAATGGCAACTCAGAAAAGCTCCCATTCTAGAAACTGGTTTATATAATACAGATGGCAGAAAATAAATAAACTTTTTTTTTTTTCTTCATAAAATACAGCCCCGATCTCCTTTTGCTGCAGGAGCTGGCACTGAGAATCCAGTCTCAAATAACTATGCTCTGTCATTATTTCATAACAACACGGTTTAGATTCAGGTATGCCAAATTTGATGTGATAGCTAGAACCTGAATCTCTCTGGCTAGTACTATCACATTCCTTGCAAGGAATTTTTGGCCAGAAGCATGTGCAGTGCAGCATAAATGCTGTGTAGCATACTTCCAGTAAAGCAGAAGCTTCCAATTAGTGTCATACATATTGTGTATCCACAATAAATCTCGCTAAATCTGGTATTTCCAGGATGCAGTAGGCTGAATATGCTCACACTAGCAGCACAGCTCATTAGATTGCTTTTTACCCCACATTGTTACACAGCTTACACACACATGTAACTCTGCTTAGGCTTCCATATGAACTGACTTCATAGGGAAATTCATAATGTCCTCAGAATCAGCACAGGGAGAAGTTTCCAGGAAGAAAAAGAAAATGCATCAGGGAACATGCAGGCCTGCCAGTGGCATTGGGTACTGCAGAAAAACATTTGATGTTGAAATAGTATATTTGGTCTTTGCTTATAATGCAAAAGTAAAATTTTTATTCCTGAATGCATATTGTTTATGTGAACCCATTGATTTTTGAAAGTGCCCTTCTTTCTGCTCCCACATCTCTTATGCTACTGGAAACTTAGAGATGTTCCCTCAGCGCAAATACCTAACTGGTAACAAAAACTAGGTCTCTAGGTACACTCAGTTTAATGCACTGTTCTTACACTATGCACAGTAAATGGACTACATGACAACACTTTAGGCTCAAATACTGCATGTATGAAACACATTGCATGTATGAAACACATCCACTTAAAGGAAATCCGAGCCTCACTTCTGAGTGTTTACATACATGTTCAATAGATGCATATAGGAATGCTTGCATTCATCAACATTAAGATTTCTTTAAATCAAACTAAACCTTCATTGTAACAGTAGTTTCCAGTCTACATACTATTAGACTCAAAACTAATTAAAATCCTGTAAATAATTCTTTTGTTCTGAAATGAGATCCTTAATTATGGTGATATTTAATAAGTTTTCTAAAAATCTCATGCTCTTCAATACACCATAAGAGTAAAACATTCTAGAACTGAAAGTTTCCAATCTTTCTTGTAGCAAGCAGTATTCATTCCACAGGCACTGAAGACCATCACCGTTCTTCAATTCAAAGTTGTATTTTTATCTATACCTGCCAATTAAAAGACAAATCATTGATGCAGTTTCAGAAAGGCCTCAAGTCTTTCAGTAACAGTACACATAGTAAAACTAAGTGGGAGCATAAAAATTTCCATAACATCTTTGTAATTAATGAAAAGAATCTGAATTCTAAAGTGGTAAGATTAGAAAATACTTTCATAGTGGAGACAGAATTATTAAAGTTACCTCGTGCATACTAATATATTATTCCCTAACAGTTAAAATCTGGAAACTTTTAAAGAAAAAAACTTGTGTTGTTCAAAAGTTTAGCACTGTTTAAATAAATAAATAAATATTTCTGCTAGCCCTTACTACACAGAAAAGTAGTGTGACTCAGTCTGACAATCCTTATTAGTACAACACACATTTGTTACTGTTTTCTTTTGATGTAATCTTCCTAAAATGAGGAGGAACTGTATTTATAACAGCTATCTAAGGGCATGTTTTATAGGCATACAGCACAGAATTTATGCCTGAATATAATCTGAACTCTCAGATTTGGCTGGGAGAACAAAGCATTTCATTGTGTATTCAATAATTGTTTCAGCAATCTTATTCACACATTCCTTCCTTTCTTAATCAACAGAAACTGGCTGAATTTAAGATTCCTGATTGGGGGCTGGGGGAAAACAATGCCAAAGTGTATAGTTTTGAAATCTCCCTTCAGAGCAAATAATCATCTCTCTTCTATTAAGAATCTCTTAATGCAGCACTTGTCAAGCAATTTTGCACCATGTCCATTTCTAATGAACTTTGCTCTATTTGCTTTTTGCACCCTGTCAGCTGGCACAGTGCTGTGCTTGTGTCTCTATTGCTTCCCCTTCCAACAGCTGAACTTCCAGGGATCACAGTGCAGTTTAGGAACCACTGTCTTGTGCAAAGGTTAAAGGTCACAGACAATCTGTAAAACAGCAATTTTGAACTGACAGAAAGTGGTGTATGTTCTGTTCACTCCTTTGAATTGTATTTTTACTTACAACATAAACAGATACTAGGGCTGTAAAATAAAATCAAAGTGCATAAAGTTGTGATTCCTGATGTACTTTGTAACGCCATCTAAAGCGAAGTCTGTTGATTTATCATGTAACTTCTTAATTAGGTTTAATATACTTAGTTGTATCTTTAAAAATCCTGCATTCCTAAGGGGTGTGGATTAGGAATGTGCAAAATGACTGTTTTTGGAAGCTGCACTGTTATATTAAGATACCCTTTCCTTTGGAAGTATTTCTTGGCACCAGATCTCAACAAAGACATTTAAAATGTTTTGTATATTATTTAAAGTCATTTCTGCTAAGAAATCAAGAACACCCACCTGAACTTATGCAATCAAACTTTGTTCTCAGATGCACTGATGTAACCTAAGACAGAATTTACCCATTCATCATAAAGTTACTATAAACAGTATTTGTTGATACAATAAGGTCTGTGACTGTACAAGTCTTGCTAAGTTACAACATGTACTGTTAGTACACTGCATCTTTTAAGCATACCAACGTTTGCTTGAAACATCGTTATTTGGTTATTAAAACATTCAAGATGGATATACAATAAAGTTCAAACCAATGCTTTTAATTTTATTTTCAGGTCTGAAGTAGAAAGTACAAGCTTGTGTATGCTTCCTTATCAGCATTACATGTCTGAAAGCTGTCAGCTGTTCTCATGCCATACTAATAAATGTCCAAATAATAAAGTTTTAACTGTATTTGTACATTCCGTTCATCACTAGGCTGTTTTATTCACATTGGCGCAGATAATCCATGCAAGGTAGTTACACCTCATAAACCACTCTACATTCTGTTTCTGAAATAACTAGGAACTTCAGAAAAAAAAAAGTTCATAAAGGCAAGGGCACTTGTGGCATCAAGTCAACATTTCAATATATTATAAAACCTAGACTTCTAATATGATCACTGCAGGCAAGAAATCACTCAGTTTAAAATTCAGATGTTTATAAATACTAAACAAATTAGTATCTGCTGCCAGGAGAAAAATATTGCAAATAAACATTAGTGTGCCCAGCAGTAGACACTAATGAGCATGTTCAGTGCTGTGGACATTCACATTATTAAACATAAATACAAATCATCTTTAACAAAACATTTCACCCAATGTACTGACCACTGAAGGACCAAAGTAAAATATTTTTCAATGTTTTGAATTGATTTTAGAAATGCGTAACAGGTAAATCCGGTACAGTAAAAAAAATAGCTTCTAAAAAAAAGAAGTTATGAGAGAGGTTTTGTTTTTTTTCCCAGTTAATAGAAACAGTCATCTTTGGAAACATTTGATTTACTCAGCTCTGAAAAAAAAAACAACCAACCAGAAAAAGAGAAAAAGCATTATTTTTTTAAGCCTTTAACTGAAAAGTTATTGAACACACTTTAATAAGATAAAAGACTGGTCTTTTTATTTGATCATTCAGAGGTACAGTATTTTTGTTTTATTATATAAAAACCCACATTAACTAGAATGAAAAGAAATATTTAGAGGAACTTAGGACTTGTTCCAGGCATCTGTTACAAGACGTAAAACATAAACAAGTACACACTATTAATCTTGCATATTTTCATACAGCATTTATGCTCAGTGATAACTGAAGGGCTCTATTCTGGATTTTTATATATATATATATGTTTGTGTATATATATGTATCTGTCCCTCCTCCATATCACAAAGATGACATGTGGCAGAAGAGTATCAGCAGTTATGTGGTACTCTTCTGCTGTCAAAGTTAAAATACTACATTATTATTCACAAATTTCTGTTTCGGGTATGTGCAATAATTATATCTTTATATAGATATTGAGGGCAGATAAGTGGATTCTCTATATTTGGACCACACTATGAAGCAGCACAAGTCAAAACAGGAAATTTATTACATGATAATCCTCAGGGTATCTCTGCTCTTCGCTCAGAGATACCGCTGTACCTCATATAGTGGTATGTAAACTAGCTTTAATCTCACTTGCTCAGACACCATTTGGAGTCAGGGCATGCGTTACAGTGCAGGTTATCTCTCCATGGAAATTTTCAAGACTCTCTCAAGTTAGTGCAGCTCCTCACTGAAAGGGAGATTTTCAGGACTCTCTCAAGCTAGTACGGCTCCTGCCAAAGTCTGAGCTGCTGTATGTTCACTGCTGCCACTCCACAAGCTCGCTCAGCTATGCTGACATAGATTGCATTCTCCTTTCTGCAGTACTGACTTCAAATCTGTTAGATTGGATCCTGTATCCTCCTTGCTGAACCCTATACATAATCCTACTATCTCTCTGGACTATTGTGAGCTGCCTATATTGGAATTTCTGCCTTCAAGCCCTTTCCCTGACTCCAGAGAGTCATCCAGGCTATTCCCCCTTCCCCATGCCAACTATCTTAACAGGTCAACTTAGTGAAACTGGCCTTTCCTAAACATTCTCCCTCCCCCAACCACAGTTTCAGCCACAGCTCCCCATCTCCTCAGTGCCTTTTTACCTTCAACCAGAGGCCCCCAGAGTCCCCACATTCTGGCCTGCCACAGGTGCTCACCCTTCTCTGATCCAAGCCTCCATTCCCCTGCCCACACTGAAACCCCTATCTCCCACAGGCGTCCACTCTGAAAACCTGAAGGCTGGCCTGGGCCACTGCAGCTGGCAGTCTGGGCTCCTCCGTGAACATCAAGAGATGCCCCAGCCGTGCAGCCTGCCACCATGTCTGCACAGATTGTACCCCTGGCCATCTCCTAAAACGCTTTATCCTTCACACTGCCACTGAAGAGGGAGCTTTTGGGGACACTGGGAGGGAAAGTGGAGAGGGACACATACACAATCACATGCAGATTAGAGGCAGAAAACCTCAAAAATTCTCCTGAGTCATCACAAGCCCTTGCACTTTATGTCCTTCCAAGGGGTCTGACTCCCTGTTTTATGTTGACAACATAACACAAGTCATGGGTATCTCAGAGGTTAACACAGAAATCTTCCTAAAGAATGTCTTCAATACAGTCTTCATTTATAACATGCTGATACAGATCTCTTAAATAACAGAGAATAACAACACCATTTTTTTGAATGACATTAAAACGTGAAATCTAGAATTGCCTCGCTGTTATGAAAAGGTATTTAATGAAGTCAAATATGAGTGAAAAGTATTCAAAATCATGATTACAATTTATTCTTGTAGAGAATTTTATGGGCCAGATCTTTGGATTTTGTAATCAACAGAACTATATTGACGCCAGCCCCGCACTGACTGAAAACAGAAAATTTGTTTGCTATAGGAAATAAAAGACTTTGCGTATCATGTACCAGTGTGTTAGTATAATGTACCAGTGTATGTACTCACACATATAAAAATCTGACCCTGTAAGCAAGCACTCAGACCACATCACGGCTAAGGTCAGTGGGAACCAAGATACCTACTGAGGAAATATGTCATACATGTCAAAACTGCCACAGGCAGTTCAGGTTGTCGTTTTTGTCCAGGATGTAAACTGCTGGCAGCTAATATTAAACTCCCAATTTATCTTATTCCTCCCCCAAGCTTTGGATAGTATATTGTCCCTGAGAAAAGATACCAATTTTCTTAAAATGGGCATTACCCATAGGAGTGAAAAGGTAGACAATGCTATGTCATTCCTTGTTACTCAAAAAACAAGGCAAAATAGAGTCCAGACGGCACCAGAATGTGGCCCACAAGGTATCCTCAGCCTCAGAAATACTAATTCAAAACTGTCAGTACTGCAAGCTGTCAACACACACATTGTCATTCTCAGTTAAATTAATAAAACTTGAATAGTGATCAGACTTCCTATTTTAACTCTACCAGACAAAACAGCTGTCTCCAATACAAAAGTAATTTAAAATTAAAAAATCAAAAGTATTATCAGTACTACAAGTATTGCTCTTCTGGAAAAAAAAAGTTTTATAAATAACTTTTAACAACTTGAAAGTTGTTCTTAAAAATATTAGAAAAGATGACTGTATGGTTATCCTGTCACAGCTGATCTACTGTTTCACAATGTGTTGCACCTAAACTAACAAAAGTAATAAAAGAGTATGTGCCTGTGTGATTATGCTGCCTTAAGGATTTTTAATCAATGATAATTTACTTTAGAATGAAAAACATAAATGCCCTTTTCCTAACTATGTGGGACAGAGTAGGGAGCTTTTGCAAGCTATCTCTCATGTCCTTGCTATGATAGATGAATGTGTCTCTTCCGTGTTCAACAGAACACAGGTCCAGGTGTAGATTCCTACCTCCCACTGATAGCAATGAGAAACAGATAACAAAGTAACTTTGAGTATCTTTTTCCACAAGAGGAAAGGAAAACTGGTTTCAAAACAAAGCTGGCTCTTCTATCTTTATATTTATATTCTGTTCAATATAAAAGCAATTTTGAGAAATCCAGTTATCCTCTTCCATTATGATTTGAAAGTGAAATAATCTACCGTGCATGTATGAGCTAAGTACACTAACAAGGTTGACCCAGAATGCTTTTCTCAATCTTAATGGGTTCTGGTAGAAGTTAATTCTGTTTCCACTTTAGTTTCAAACTAAGTTACTTGGAAAACTAAAAAGTACTTAAAATCTAAAGTATTTGATGCTACGAGGCAGCATCACGACATAATGAAATAGCACTCACTTTTCATAGAGGAAACCTCAATCTATTTACTTCCCTTAGAAAGACATGGCCTTTGGTTCTACAGATTATTGTACATGTGGCACTTATTCTTGATATGAAGAAAAATGACTTATTACAGAAGCACTTTTCCAGTTGTTCTAAAACACTAGTGTGTGGTCTAAGCAGTAAAACTGCTGTGGGTAGTTCATTTGGAACTCTGTGTGTGCATTCCTCCTTCTAGTACAGGTTTTAGTTAATTTCGATATTTACTCCAACTGTTGCTCTAATAATGGACTAGTTCATTTGGTTTTGACTGTTCATTCAGGTTTTTGTATGACCCTCACATAAGCATGTTCTGCATTTACAAAAGTGGTTAAACTTCGGAAGTATCAACTTCTTAGCTTTTACCAAGAGAAATTCTAGTCACCGTTATCAACTTTAACATTGCCCAGTTAGTCAGCATTACTGTCTACCAACTCCTCTTTTAAACGTTGATGGCATGGGCATGCTTCTTGCACAGGGGCTTATCCTTCTTGGAGTAGAATGGCTGACCTTCCAAATTCACATGGCATACCTAGAATTAACAATAAATACAATAAGGAATAATTAAAAAAAAAAAAAGAGTAAGACATGATTAACAATTTCAACAGTATGTCTCTTTGGCCTACACATTTCTTTAACAGAATTGCATCTGAGCTCCTGAATTGAAGTGCATGCCTTGGTAGTTTTCCTACTCTGTGTTGAGGTTATGCTCTGGTTTGCATCAGCATTTCTATTTTTTTTGCCACCACTATCCACTCAGGTCATTAGTTTCCATTAAAATGAAGTCTACATACATGGTCCCTTACGAAGCTTTAGCATATCCCAGCTGTGCTTGTGTAGACTGTCAAAGGCACACATAAATGCAAGCAGATAGCTCAGCTCAGACCTTCACAATGTATGATTTTACAAAATCTCTGGTTAGGTACCATGGTCCCAGGGGTATTATCCTGCCAGGGTACCATTAGATACTTGTTCTTGTAACTACTTTGTCTTTGTACGGGTTCTTACGTGATCAAGGTGCAAATCATTCAGACAGCCTATATCCCTGAAAACTTATTCTTACCAGGTTGTTCTTCAATCAATGGTGTTCTCTGCCTGGCTGCTTAAGCACCAGTGTTGACATAACAAAGATCAGCCTTAACTGCCCTGGAATCGTACAGATATCTACACAGGGTAGTGCAACATCACTTGCAAGGTCAGAGTTGACTAGAACCACTTAAGTCAACACATCAGAATCTAGGAATAAAAATAACTGGTATCCCTAATACTTATGGCAGGCTTAAAACCAGCGAGTGGTAATATCAGTGATATGCTACTGCAAGTGCAAGGAAAAAAAATCACATGAAAGGATTTGAGAATAATGTATTAGAAATTAAGAATCAAGTGTTTATTTGCATTTGACTTAAAGCACTGAAAGAAATGAAGTTAACTCCTAACAAAGCACTGCGAGAACTGCATTAACAAAACTGTCACCTCCACAGAAAACTGGATTGCTAATTTAAATAAATGAACAAGTAAAAAAGAAACACTAAATATTCAGGGAAAGTGTCTTTTACAAGTGACTGATAGGTGTTAGTTTGTGAAGGAAACTTGTCTTAGTATTCCCTTCTATGTCAGGATTTCAGAGAGACTTCAATTTTCAGAGGTCCCATTTGTGTCACGCACTTCCCTGTACCCTTATAAAGCAAGTATCTAGCTTAGCTTTAAATATTTCTAAAAATTTCTATAGTTTCTACTCTTCAACCTAAATTTTAGAGTTTAACAAACATTAGAAACTGTCACTGTTGCTTTTGGTGTGGCCAACATACTATTTTTAGCTATTAGAGGTTCTAGATATTACTACCATAGGAATAATATGTTGTAGATCAGCAGAGCTGTATTAAAACCATATGAAAAATATTGTTTATCATATGGATTTTACTACTTTGTGTGCAGAGTGTGGGAATATGGCCACACTATATAGCTGTATGCACACACATTATATGTACAGATAGATGAATTCGAACAACTTCTATGCTAATTACTATTCATTCTCTCTAAACAGGCTCCTCTTTGCAAGTTTCAACAAGCATTCTGCAGGGAAATACAAACTGCACTGCTTTGTAAGTAAGATGATGGCTATACTGTTCAGTATGCTGTTAATTTATTTTAAATCCTGCTTTTTCTTTGGTAAACACTGTTAAGAGTAACAGAAATAATGCTATGTATTACTGTACATACTCTAAAACTGGATGTTTTATTAAAAAATGCTTTCTTATGGTGGCCCTCACTTCTACTTTCTAGTACAAGTTTACCAAGGAGAATAGAAATGACTTCACTACTTATCCATCTATAAGTAAAAAATGACATTTCAATCCCTCTGCATCTTTAAGCATATGTTAGCCATTCCTGATTTCAGGTCTTCTGATGTTACTTCACAATTTATGAATATAAAGAAATGGTATAGAACCTACAGCACAAATGAAGCAGGTATCATGCCAAGTGTGTCCAAGAGCTTCAATGAATTTATCTCCAGCTTCAACAGGAAAATCACAGCCATGGCATTTTGTGCTGAACAAAGCAATATAATCTAAAATAAAAAAAAAAGCATACTTAGAACTTTTAATGTAATTCTATTAAATAAAGAGAAATATAAAGTTTTCAGAAGATTCTTTTTTTGACAGCTTCCTACTACATTCACTGAAACACACACTAAAATTTGCTGCTTTTCTTTCATTAGATACAACTTCAATGCAAACCCCCAAGTTAGCACGGTAGTTGTCATTACAGAGAACAAACAGAGAAAAATAGCATGAAATTTTAAGTTACGTTTCCCACTTTAGTCTTAAATCAGTTACTGATTTGTAAAATTTGCTTAGTGCAACCATAAGGAAGGAATATCCAGAGAACTCATTAAATGCACAAGGCAGAGCTTACAGAGAGAATACCACCCTTAACCTGCTTCTTGATCATATGTGGGAACTCATTTGCATAGTAAGCACCATTTATTAAACCATATTCTCTATCAATAGTTTGGGAAAACCTGTCCTTTTTCTTTCTTAGTTGGCAAGAAGCAGTTCAATTTTTTGCAGCACTCAGAAAACAAAATCTGCACTTCCACGTCTTGTGCATCTGAGCAGAGCTATCTTTTCCTATACGCTGCTGATCGGTTTTAGGGTGAGGCAGCAGCATCAGAGGTCATAATTCAAGCAACTTAGTAGAGAGAATGTGGAGAGTTTGTGTGCAGCAAACCATACATGCTGTATAGAGGTGCACCCAAACCTCTGAAGGAACAATTTTTCACTCCACATGTAGATTTCTAATGAGCAGAATCTACCAGGGAAACGAGTGGGATAGGGAAAATAGGGTAGGGAGAGAAATGGAAGGATCATAAGGGAGAGAAATGAGGTAAGGCATTCTGGGACACAGAGGCATTATTATATAAAATATAGTCTATTATATAAAGTAGAGGAGAATAACACTTGTATGTGTGGAGAATCGAAACAAAATCCATGCTGGGTGGGTAACTGGTTTTACTTTATTCATCAGCTGTTTTATTGCTATGTTGCTTGCATATAATATGGAGCTCGTGGTCACTGAGAAGAGCTGTCCTGTTTGCCGTACCTTTCTCACAGTAAGGTTCCCCATCCTCCATATGAAAGAGGCTATTCCCAAACGGCATCTTGCAGGCAGCACAGACAAAGCAACTCGTGTGCCAAGTCTGTCTTAGAGCATGCATCACTTCCTGTAAAAGAAACAAAAATCTTCAGCAGAATAACATGCCTTGCAACTACCTACTGGAGAGCAAACACAAGGCAGAGATTATTTAAATTTTTCCTTTTTGTATCAGCCAATTCCCCTCCTCAAAAGAAAGAAGTATGACAGAAATTGGGCTCTGTTGGAAAGAAAGAGGAAATAGGACTGCAAACTTTCTGGAACAATGCATTTGCCAAAATGAAACAACATAGTTCAGCCAGCTGTATGTATCAACATGCCCAGCCGCTGTTGCAGGGGAGATTCTGCACAAAGATTCTGATTATTTTCTCCTTTGTTTTTACATGACTAGTAGAAACTCTTTCAGTGCAAGACTATGATGTGTTAAATAAATTTAAAGAGTAATTTTCTCCCAAAGTCCAAGAAATTCACGCTGGGGAGACATGACTTAAGTCTGATGTTTTCAAAGGAACTTGAGTGTGTACTAATTTTTTAGGCTTCTCACAACACCACCACTACTTCACAAACTAATGTGAAAATTGAAAAAGGAAAAATAATAGTTCTTAGATTTTGACTTTGCGATTAGTGACAACGAATCTTTGTGACTTTCTAATCCACGTGCTGATCACAAAAAACCAAATTCTGTGCAACTAATGTTCTCTTGAACTGCGTATCTGGATTCTGTCAGCTTCTTTCTTCCACCCAGTATGAAGCAATCTCTATTACTTTTCATTCTTAACTTTTCCTACAGAAATCCTCCAAGACAAAAAGCTGCTGTACTGTGTTCTGATGCACAGTTACCTGCTAATCTGTCAATCTTACTTGTGCCAAAGACAACGTTCAACATTGTATCTCTGTCAAACTGCAGATTTCAAAGGGCCAACCTTACTGGTGTAAATTAATTTAACTTTGTTAACTTAACAAAACATCACTCATTTACACCACCTGAGAACCCAGATCCCATTTTATGTTGCTTCCAATTATATACATAGACTCTGATTCACTTCTAAAGTTTCTTTTCAATCACCATTGACTGTGACAAAGGGGGCTGAAGTCCTTTCCCATGCTTTCAATCCAGTGAATAGACAAAATCGTCTAATTTACGTTTGCCATATATCTCATTAGAGAATCACCATTTGAGATTCATTAACTTCTGTTACTGTTTGCAAAACAACCATCACTGATAAATAGGTTTGGATCCATTTATGAACCTCACTGAACTACGAAGCAAAAAACAGATTGAGAAACCTTATTAATATAAATAGAAGCAGCTGGCATCTTTGCTATTTTCCTGATGAAAATCCATAATGGGGAATTGATTTGTGCCAGCATTAATTAGGTAAGTTAAGTCAGTACTCTGCTGTATAATTACTCTACTGCTGCAATAGCAAACAAGACTTGGTTGGAGCCAGAGTTTCAACCATGGATGTCTGATGTTGCCATCACTAATTGGCAATTTCAGAGAAAAACCTCTAGTTTGTCAATCCAACATTTAGATAGATGTCAAAAGGTGACAGCTAAACAGGAAAAGAAACCAACAGTGTGGTATTCCTCGCTTCCTCATTTAAGAGAACTGTCACATATTCACTAAAACAGTATGCATAAATACACCGGTAGAATTATCTTATGATACTGCAACCTCATCACCATCTATGTTTTATGTAGAGAACTTTATTAAACATGAGTACATTAAGAAAAAAGTGGGACATCATTTTGCCTTTCTGGGATTCAGATATTTGTATTTATTCTGTATTTTCTTAACTATAAGAAGTCAGCAGAACTCCTCTTGGCAGCTGTGTTGCTTGGCACCAGTGAGGTGCTGCAAGAGCAGTGGGTCTCTTCAAGATCACTGACTCCTCCATTGAAATTTAGACTAAGTTCAAGGCTCTTACTATAAATATAAGGAAAAGATAAATGTAAGGTAGATGTATCAAATAGCAAAGAACTACCTAGAAAATGTTACTTATGTTACATTCAGAGAGATGGTAATTTGATTAAATATTTTGTGAGTTGAATAAGGCACAAAAATATTCAAGATTTCAGATAGATTAAAAGTTATAATGTTTCTTATTCTGAAATAATCCACAGGCTGGGAAATTATCATTGCAAAGGAGGAAATAATGAAATACTTGTATTTATTACTTACAGTCTAAACTTATTATTTCAGTGAACCATGCAATTGGAGAGAGGATTGTTTGTTCTCTTACCCCCATGATCTTAGTGTGGCATCTTGCACAGGTTGGTGCAAAGAACTGTTCATAGCAGCGCTCACAGTACACGCTATTCTGCTCTTCCACAAAGCACATATCAGCCAAGGATGTCTTGCAATAAGCACAATTGAATTCTTCTGGGTGCCAAGAGCGACCCATGGCTACCAGAAAAGGACCCCTGTAAACCAATCATTAATATCTTATTTTTTATGGAGAAAAAATTCTCTCAACTCTGACCCACTTTGTCAGACACTGCAAACATGTATAACAACCATTCTACCTGAACCATGAAGGTGCATATTAAACTAAAATCCAAAAAGCTAAAATAGTCATTTATGAAAAAAATTTGCTAGTTGGTTAAAAGACTTCGTTATCATTTAACCACATACATTGGACTTACAGACAACTGTTGGAAAAATCATCAATTGTTTTAACATCTGAACAGCTATAAGTGGTTTTTGTCAACAGCTGCAAAGACAACAGGAAAAGGCCAAGGGTTGTAACACAGAATACAATGCTACTACTTGAAAGCATGAAAAAGCAGGTAAATTTCCAAACCTACACTCCTGTCTTCTTTTCACCTGAGAGAGCACTGCATGCAGCATGTTCTAGAAACATCAGGCTATCAGATGACAACTTGGTGTTTATTTATATGGAAGACACATTAAATTTGTTTTGGCGATTTACATTTGATTCTAATTAAATATGGTGATTATTACTGGAGTCTTTCCATTTCAGAACATATAAAGGGCAATAAATCAGCAGTTCCACATCACCAAACTAGCTCCTTTTAGTGGGGGAGACCATCATTAAAGATGGATTACTTAAAGCTGGTTAGCAGTCCAGAGGGTAACAGTGGGCACCTGTCCAGCAGAGTGGATTGCGAGAGGAGAAGGGAGAGGCCTGCTGTGAGTCACTGGTAATAGAGCGTAGGCATTATCTTTCTCCAGACACAAAAGCAACAATTACATCTGGCTGCTGTTCGATGTCTCGTTCCTTTTCTCTCCATAATCTTTCCCCCCACCCCCTAACTCTCTTAATGAAGTTGTACATACCTCCTTCAAGGGGCACCTTAAAAGGACAAGAAACTTGTTTAAAAAACAAACAGTGATTTGCCACAACATCCAAGAAACAAATAATTAGCACGTATAACTTTGCAGTGATAAAAAGTGAATCACATAAGAGCAAAATGAGCTCTGGAAATGTTAAATTAAGCAGACAACAGACATCCCTGCTGGGTAATTTAACTGAGTCTTAGGCTCTGGTACTGTATATTAATGTATAACCAGTCTCTGATTTCTTTTTTCCTGCTTCATCCCTCTTCAAAACCTCGTGACCTTACCGAATTATGCTGTTACAGTGCCCACAGAGAGGAGTTCGGCTGCTGGCTGGAAAACGCTCAGCCCTCTGAACTGTTCCCCGGGCTATTGCAGGAGCCTGGGAAGAGGTTGAAACTGGAGATGGGTAAGCAGAGGTTGAGGCAGGAGGTGGTACTGGAGCACCCCTTGGTAGGATGTGCTTTGTGACAGTGGTGGTGGTTTTTCCAGGTGCAAATTTCTGGGAAAAGGCGTCATCTGTTACCCAGGGAGGACGACTTGCAGGCTCAGTGTTGGCAGGGGTGTAGGAATGAACTGGTGCTGGTGCTGTTTTAAGTGTCCCAAAAGAAACCAAGAAGGATTTTAAAGACTTTTCTTCTGATGGCAAAACAGAAACACTTACCAAAGGGTACGACATGACACACAAAAAAATTAGAGCTTCATATGACAATTATGTTCTGGCCCAGTATTGCTCATTAATTCTGGACTGAAGCCAAGGATATCAGCACAGTCACTGATTTCTAAATCCACACACATTACAAAAGTCATTGCCTACTGGCTTTTATAGATTTTATGGAGACAAATTTCAAGGGCAGCTCTTCATTTTCTGGTAGGAATGGATTAGATAGTTCTGTGATCATTTTCAAGACAGGTTAAAAATAGAAAGGCCAGATCATGTAACAAAGTTTTAGACAGAATTTCCCATAATTTCAGTAAGAAATTATACTTAAATTTTGATCTCGCCATATTCATTAATATGCAGCATTTTCCACAAATGCCACTGTTATCTATCATTTGTAGGTTTTACTCCTAGGTTTCTGAAGAAAAACAGGCTTGCACAGGGACCACAGAGAAGCAGTACTGAGGCAGCCAGTTCAGCTCACATGACCAGCAAGACAAAGCCAGCAGCACTTAGGAGGAGGCCAGGCTTGCGGTTATGACTGATCTCAGTTCAGTTCTTGGCTCTACCACAGACTTCCTGTATAACTTTGAGCAAAGCATAGTATCTCTGTGCCTTAGTTCCCATGTATAAACCAGAAATATTATACTTCCTTTCTTCCACTCTTTGACTATTGCATAAAATCTTTAGTGCACACTGCCTCTCTGTTTGTGTACACCAGGCTTTAATCTTGGGTGGAGCTTTATCACATAAAAATAAGCAGAAGCCAGAGCCCGCACATGCCGACAAGTTTTCCCGTTGCCCTGCTCTTCGCAGAATGCCAGGGCTTGCGCTGGGTAGGGCTGAAGTCACTGCCCGAGAAACCGCCTCACTTTGCCAAGCACGGCAGCACTAAAAGCAGTTCTGCCTTTTCAAAGAAAACAAAGTAAATGATTGTTGGTTTGTGTGAGGAGGAACAGGAGCTTAGAGATTTGAAGTGTTTGGCCCAAATGAGAGAGTGCAGAGTTGAGAACAGAAGTCAGTTCTACTGCAGTCTAGGCAAACACTGTATAGTAAATCACAGTGCCAATAAAAGGCTGACCAAATACACCATGTGCAGTTTTAAGGGGCTTGCAGATAGAAAGGTATTTTAACCAAGAGGGTTGTAACATAGATCTTTCTGGACAATTAAGTAGTGAGAAGATTATCATCCCTTAGCTCCCACCCTGCCACACAGAATACCATATGCTGATTATTGCCATGTGCAGGTGCTGAAATTGCATATATATAAATCTGCTGTGATCACCCTAATGATCTGATTTGCTTCTTTTTATTGAGCTCAATGTTAAACTTAATGCATCTTCTTGATAAAAATTTCTGATGCTATGGCATCAACATTGCACTTCATAAAATTGTACCGCACCTTAGCTTGAGGCTTTTTGTCTTTTACTTCAAAATGGCAAATGTGTTTAAAGATTTCAGAATGGAGAAATTATATCCAATCTCTTTAAAGCCTGGGGCTGTTGCTATTTATGTATTACGGTATTAAGCTAGGCAAAATTAGAAGGCAGTATTTCATCTCTAATTGGTGAGTTCAAAAGGCTCCCACCTATGAGGCTGTCTAATTAAATAAGGTGACTTCTAGCTTATTCAGTTCTGTGGAAGGATTCTCCCTCCCCCAAGAGCCAATTCTTATTCATGTAAACTACAGCAGCGTATCCCACAAAGGCCCTAACAAAATGGTCAGAAATTCAAACCCAGAGGTCCAGAAGCTAAGAACAGATGCAGCCCAGGTATGATTTCTAAGATGTCTTTTTCTATGATTGTCTTTAGTAAATTCATCTTAAAACCTCTCAGGTTTTCGCTTTTTCTTCCTTAATCTCAGTGTCGGTGTTTAGTTTTTCTGGTTTGTTTATTGCAGTGATAGCATACAATTTATCTGGGTTCAGATTAACCTAGACTCCTATGACAGATAAACACTGGGGAAGGGTCTCTGTCTTTCATTCTATCTTCTGTGTATTTTATTCTCTCTTTTCTACTTGCTGTATTAAAATAAAGCAGCAAAATAACTTTTTATTTCCAGTTGCTGAAAGAAGATACCAGGGCAGTTACTGTAAAACTGCAAATGTTGGGTGTTCACACCTAGTCTGAGTTCTTTTGGAAGTCATTATTACAATGTATCTTCTCCCTGTGAACAGGCTGGAATTTCTACTGATTAAAAATAAGCGTCTTTGATACATATTAGAAAGGTTTAACAAACTTGGAGATTTTAGCTCTTTTTGTTAAGAGCAAATTATTATCTCATTATCGTATAGCTATTTCCCTGAGCTTATTCACAACTCGTGCCTTAGTAGCTACTTATAGAAATATGCAAGTTGAATTTCTGTGGATGTAAAAGTTTTTCAGCGTACGTGCAGCAGATAAAAGGTGATGTTTGCTGGTAAAAAGTAGTAAGATTCCATATATCAGAGAATAGATTATAAAAAATTTAGTATTGTATGAGCTGACTTTTAACTGTTCAAAAATGGCTACTTTGATGCAGTAACCTAGACTTGTGTCTCACTCTCAAGTGTAGGGAAGAAATTACTAGACTATTGTTGTCCTGAGAGTACCGAGAACATCCTTTAGTCTCATATACTGACTCACATTATGCTAATAGTTTTCCAGTAAAACTGTAATTCATAAATCACAGCTAATTTAGCTTGTTCTACAGTTAGTGTCTGTTCCAGTATATGGCAGATGACAGACAAAGCAGATAAGAATTGCGTCGCCTTATAAAAGACGCTGCATTTAGAAGAATTTAAATGAAAGATGGCCTGTAACCTGCTGATTTAGCTTTGAAGATGCTTAGGATTCAGTGAAAAGATAACTGAGATCTGTGGGAATCTTCCTACCAATTTCTGAGAGAGCAGATCAGGCCTTTACACTTGAGCAGTTTTACACACATAAGTAGTACTTTTTGGACTTGAGGATTTAAAAGGAAAGATCTGCTTTCTTACTTCTAGGCATCATGTTACTTAGTAAAATAAGAGTGGTTGAGTTGCTTGGAATATATCAAAGCACCGTTCTAGTTTGGGGAAGGTGTTTTCCGCCATCTAGTGGGCCTTGTTCAGAAAAGAAATCTGTGCTGCTTTCAAAAACAGATTATGAAATTTAAGGGTCAGGGAAGGGAAAAGATTACGGAGTCCACAGCTTTCCATATAGGAAAAGAATAGAACAAAAAATAATATAGAACAAAAAAAAAAATCTTTTTAGCAGCAGAAATTCCCACCAGAGTTAGGGTTAGTCAAAGTAGCACTCTTTCTTTGCTTTAAAGCGTAGGCTTACTGATTACTCCTATCCAAGCCAGATACTCAACAATCCAGTTTAATTTTGAAATTGGTTTCAGTTTAACCCAATTCATCCCCATTTTATGGTTTGGTTTATTTTTTGTTTGGTTTTGTGTTTTGTTTGGAGGTTTTCCCCCCCCCCCAATCTGAGATACAAAGAGTCTTGTAAACGCTCTTAGTGATGGCATATATGAGACTCTTAATGGGTGTTTAAATCTGGAAGCCAGTGGCCCACATTTTTAAGGGAAGCAAGTCATCTCATTCCCATTAATACTGAGGGCCTGCATAAAGGCATTCATCTTCTACGTTCTACATTGCAAATCCTTGTAGTACTCTCCATTATTTTGCCCTTTTCACAATGTGGATTTACAGCAAGAGAAGTCTAAAATCATTTGTTAAAGCGAGAGTGCAGTTACTACAACAGCCTGAAGTTCATATAGATTGGGAAAGATGGATTTTGTGATCTTGTATGTCATCCTTTGAGAACAGCTGGTCTGCTCAGGCTGAGGCTGCATTCTTACACTGCAGGACAGAATTTATATGCCCTGACAGACTTGGGTGAGGAAGTTTTCCAACTGTCTTGATGGTTTGTTTCAAAGTACTACTGATGGTTCCCACCTGTCACAGGAAATACCGTTTCCTCCATTACTTCCCAAGTGACAACTTCCTGTTGGCTCAGGACTGTAACTGCAACCATCTCTAGGGCCAGCTCACGTCCCAAAACCAGTATGACGTGCTACTACGACAAAGGTGTAAAATTTAAAAAAGGAACCAAAAAGAACAAACATCTTCAATACAATATCTTTCTTTAAATTTCTACTGTACCAGCATCACTTTGGGGTTCAATTATGGAAGTATATTAGAATTTTTTATTGTTTATCTCGAACTCCTAAACAATACAGGGAAACTTACTGCTTCTTTTTCTGCCAGCCTTAATGCTATTTGAAGTTTGTCTTTGCAACACATTGCCTTGGATATTATTTTGAATATTTTTCCTGTTCTCTAGAGTATATCTTTGCAATGTCTGCAAAATAAGAATATTTCACATACCGGCAGATAATGTATACAAGTTGAAGTAAGTTCATTGTAGACATAGTGAGAGCAAATAGTTTCCACACTCTGTATTTTAAGCCTCTATTTGGAGGCAATGGGGCTCAAAACCAGCAATATAAGGAATTGTGAAGATGCCCATCACAGCAGAAAAAAACCCAAACCAACAAACATTACCTCTTTTTCTGAGTCTAATTCATCAGCCAGATTTTCTTTAACAGATACAGTTACTAATAGTTACTATAGCTACTAATTTATTTCTGTGGCAGGTATGTATTTTGAGAACTGGAGCTCACACTCCCTGAAATAAGCTTAGTATCAATCAATTTTGACTTGTCACAGTTTGCTCTGTTCTGCATTATGCAATTAAATCCTCTGTCTTCATCCTTCCTTTTTTTTTCCAGGACAAAACTAATTTTCCTTCAGTGAGAATGCAGTTCATGCTGGCATGTCTAACTAACAGCTGAACCTTTACAGACTTTGAGACCCATAAATAGCTCATGATAGTTATGAAGTGGCTTTTTCCATCTTTATGTCTCAGATATGAAGATCAATCAATTGATTTGTCTGTCTGCTTTTTGTTTGCACTTGCTTCACTGCAGTAGATCTAGAGATAGCTTAAGATTGGAAGACTACAGAAGACATTTTAAAATGGCTAGAATTCTTGACCTTTTCATATTTACTTGACTGTCAAGATATAAATCAACATTTTAATTCTCCTGCTAAGATCAGAACAGGCTTAATTCAAAACAGCACTGCATTTAGACTTTCATTGCTGCCTCATTTACTTTGTTCATTCTGAAGGCTCACATCGTGTTCATCAATAGTTTTAGAAGTTCACTCCATTTATAACACATTAATACTAAAGGAATTTAAATAACATCAAGGAGCATATTTTCCACATGAATGAATAATCAAATATATTCCTTCAGTAATTGGAGCTGTGGGAAATGGAAACATAGCATTACAAAGTACTTTAATATGTCATTCTTTATTTCAAATATAAGCCTGCGTTTGAGAAGTTCAATATATGGCCTTATCTACTTTGCATATATAGCCTAGTTGGGCTACCTCTGCTTATTTTATCTCCTTCCCAAGTTGTGCATTATTTTATCAGTTCTGAAGTGCCATTTGGCTCCTAATTAAGTGCACCAGATTATTTTCCAAATGCATTTCTTTGGAGAAGTCAGGCTACACACTTTTTTATTAGAAATTTTTCACTGCTGTTATTCTTCCTCCTTTTGTTCCACATTTTCACTCTAAAGCAGAACACAAATACACCATAATCCTCAATTTTCAGATAATCTGAAGCAAAACTGGCAACTAGCAACACCTGGCTCCACACATATAAATATTTCTTGGTGTGTGTCCCCCTCGTTATAAAATATGCATCCTTTGCATTGTCTTTTTCTAGAAGAATCACAGAATTGTTGGGGTTGGAAGGGACCTTTAGAGATCATCGAGTCCAACCCCCTGCCAAAGCAGGTTCCCTAGAGCAGGTCACACAGGTCGGCATCCAGACAGGTCTTGAATGTCTCCAGGGAAGGAGCCTCCACAACCCCCCTGGGCAGCCTGTTCCAGTGCTCCGGCACCCTCACTGTGAAGTTCTTTCTCACATCGGTGCGGAACCTCCTGTGGTCCAACTTGTGACTATTGTCCCTTGTCCTGTCCCCACAGGCCACTGAGAAGAGGTTGGCCATCTCCCTTTGTCTCCCACACTTCAGATATTTACAAACATTGATGAGATCCCCTCTCAGTCTTCTCCAGGCTGCACAGCCCCAGCTCACTCAGCCCCAGCTCACTCAGCCCCAGCTCACTCAGCCCCAGCTCACTCAGCCTTTACTCGCTGGAGAGATGCTCCAGGCCCTTCATCATCTCTGTGGCCTCCACTGGACTCTCTCCAGGAGATCCCTGTCTGTTTTGTACTGGGGAGCCCAGAACTGGACACAAGACTCCAGGTGAGGCCTGACCAGGGCAGAGTAGAAGGGGAGGATCACCTCCTTTCACTTACTGCCTACACTCTTCTTAATGCACCCCAGGATCCCATTGGCCTTCTTGGCCACCAGGGCACACTACTGGCTCATGGCCAACCTGTCACTCACTGGAACCCCCAGGTCCTTCTCCACAGAGCTCCTCTCCAGCAGGTCACCCCCCAGCCTGTCCTGATACCTGCGGTTGTTCCTTCCTAGGTGCAAGATCCCACACTTGCTTTGCACGTACATTATTTTCTGAATCCTTTCAGTACTCTGAAGTCATCTTACCTGGCTGGTAGACAGAGGGCTTTATGCTGGCAGTAGTAACAACTCTTGGTTTTGAAGCAGCAGAAGCAGCAGGACTTTCACTGTAGCTTCCAGAAACTGGTGTTGGTGTGTATGACTGGCTTGTGTTTCTAAAAGCAAAATGAAGGTATGAGCAACTTTATAAATAGTAAGTTACTGATTACGAAGTAACAGATCTGGCAGTTTCCAGAGCACCCAACGGGAGCTGTCCTTGAGAGCTGTAGAGAGAATACTGTAAGATTTGTTAGTCCTTCTTACTGCTAAGAAAGGCTTGGATCTTTCTTTCGAAAGAGAAATGAGCTGAATGAAGATTTTAAATAATGCCAAGTTCCTCTTGTTGTCAGAGAAAATAACTTACTGCAGTAATGTGACAAATTTATTAAATTCTCAATTCAACAAGGGATCAGACTTCAGGAACAAGCATACAGAGTTTGGGAACAGCCCTGTTCTTGTGTAACAAATCAGAGTGGGTTCTTGACTTAAAATGATACTGGCTCAGCACAATTACTACCACAAATACTAACTACTGTTTATAAGCATTGTATTCTACTTAAAAATACTGTAGCGACCTTTAAAAAAACGTTTCTGGAAATAACTCTCTTTACTATTTAGACTGAAACCACCATTATGTTAACTTTTCTACTGTTCAGATTCAGCTAGCCCAAAAACGTGATATACAGCATAAAGATGCAATTTCTGCATTCCTAAATTAAAGCCATTTCCTCAAGATTCCAAACATCAATAATAGTTTTTCTCTAATTTATGACTCAGATGGTGATTCTCAGTTTGATTATATTTACACATTGAAACACATGCTTCTTCTCTTTGCCTTAGGATACTATTTGTAGTGACTTTGTGTCTTAGACCACTAAAAAGCATTACAAAGAAAGCAAGAGAGAATAAATAAGTACAGGAAGGGGAGCTACTGAGCTGTAAGCAGTAATAAAAACCATTCACTACTGCGCATCATTCTTACTTAACCTGAAAAGTTTTTTTTTTCTTCCCTCCAGTTTCATTAGCTGTTATGAACCAGATCCTCTATCTATTTCTGCTACAGTCTAAATTTTTTCCATAGTGACTCTGTGTTTTCATAGGAAAAGATTTTTCAGCATAAGAATAGAGAAGGAGCATCCAGCTTTGCCAGACCATTGGCCCATCTTGACTTGCATTTTGTTTAATAGCTGAAAGAGATGCCATCTAGAGAGAACATATAACTTTTACATACAGCAAACACCAGAAATTCCTTCCAGTATAAGTCAAGAGTACTCTGACAATGTAAACTTTTCCTCTTCAAATCTGAAAAAGAAAGTAAACCTGTCCTTACAATAGATTTCTACTGCTCTGACAGTGCTTATACTACAGATGGGGTTTGCACAGCATCGCTGTCTCAGGCTAACCTGTTCTGTCTATGTGGCTAGACCCAGAAACACAGCTATTGCTGCAATGACTGCAGCGGCGTTTCTCTGTACCTACTCTAGTGTTTAGGGCTGCATGTGGGTCCACCACACCATAAGTGAACGTGACACTCCAAGATAAACTATTTTAGTGGGATTGTATTCACTGTAAACTCCATTGTGAACTGTGCTGAGATTTTATAACCACCAAAGCTGTTCTAAGAACAGCAAGACTCTTTGCTTTCTGTTCTTATCATCTCTTTCCTGTTGACTCGTCATTGCTGTTGCGTAAGAGCACACTGTACTTGGGGTCCCTGGATCAGTCCTCCTGCTGCAATACAGACAGGAAGAGAGATGCTTCAGGTATGCTGGCTTCACACACCGCTTTCAAAAGGCCTTTAGCTAAAAACACGCTATCGAAGGGCTTGTCCTCGTTCTGAAGTCTACTGCTCAAGGTGAACTAGGCAGAAAGTCAGTAAAACATACTTACCTTTACAGGATCACTGATAAATATTTACAGTGTATGTTAAAAGATTTCATATCATGTGTCATACAAACTTAATCTCAAAACAGCGCAGTCAGGAAAGTACACCCAGATGTGTAGGCCCATTGGTAGAAAGACTCACTCGAAGCTCTCTTAAAGCACAAGATACATAAAGAAGTTCTCAGGAGGATTAGTGATACTTAGACTGTCATGAAGAAAAATGGTTATTCGAAATTCAAGTGTTTCCCAGAGTTAATAGCATGGTAAAACCATGCCACTAGATTTCCTTGTATATTCCGGGAAGATAAGCTGAAAAAAACAAACAAAAAACCCCAACACACATGTAAAATTGTATTCATAGTACCAACATCATGGCAAAAATTAAGTAAACTAAAAACTCTTTTACAAGTGTATGATGCATATTAAATACAGTGAGGAAGATGAAAGGCTTGACAAAGAGAAATAAAGTGTTACACTGCACCATTAAGGGTTTTAGTGAAGTTAAAAGATTTATCAGATTTTTTGCTGAAGAAAAGGAAATAGCATGTGATTAAAAGAAAAGGGGGGGTGGAGGAAGAAGAATATGAAAGAAAGAATAAGAAGATATCCCAAAGATCAAAGATGCTTTAATGGAACAGGAAGCAATGGCATCTTGAAAAGCAGTGAAAGCACCCTTACTGAATTTATCTGTAGCAGCCAATGGCATGTGACAGGCAGCAAATTAAATACTGGCTCTGAAAACCATTAGTTGTCAGAAAGAGTAAATATTTCTAAGCAAATAGTTTTTATGTTAATACTTCATTCGATGCCTACTAGCAGCAATAAACTGATTTGTTAAATGCTTTTAAGGTAGAGTAGCTGCACAAAACACTTTTATACCTCTTCTTTGACTGGTAGCTGATGGAGGTAGAAGAATGCCGGTTGAAACTAAAATGAGACAAAAGTTGTATTTGAAAAAATGTACCATGAAAGTTGGGATATCTTGTCCTGCAGTGAATTTCCTTATAATATGTGCTCTTAAGTGCTAAAGCGAACAGCATGTACATATTTGTAATCATATAAGATCAGTATTACATTTTGCTTATCTGATTTAAGCTAGGAATCATGGTGAAACCTGAATAACATTAACATAAATAAACAAGCTGAGTATACTGTAAGTCATTCCCATCCAGTTTTGCTCACTCTTCAGTTGAGGAATTCTAATTCAACCACTGGACTGATGGCTATTACTTTGACCATTTATTTGTCAGCTTCATACACTTAAATTGCATCAAATCTTAAAAGCAAACCTTGCATGAACCAAAGTCCAAAAATCAACTGAGTTTCCTAGCTTGAAGCAACTACGACAACCCTACAGAAAGGACAAGCTGGAAGCACTTGAAGCAACACCATCAAGCCATCACGTTCAACCTTTCCCTTGCAGTACCATTCTACTGTTCATTTACTAAACTGAGTCTTAGATTAAGAGGTAGATTTCTTTTCCCCCTGGAAATAGAGTTGTTTCAGAACATCAGTGGTTCGTTTCTGTTCATACAGAAAGTACTCAAAAGCCTGCCCAATCTGACAAACAAGAGGAGCAGGAATGAACTCAGCTCCTGCCTGAACGCAGACCAGTGCAGGGCTGCATGGCAACAGTTGCCTCAGACAGGAGCACAGCCCACATTAGACACAAATACCAGAAGTCTATCTCATGCCTCAGTTTCCTTGCTTCTGGAAAAAGATTTCTTGTTTTCTTCCTTCTGCCACAAACAAAGTGCTTGGATTAAAGTCCAAGGATCACAGAAGCTACACCTTCCTCTTCGAGCCATAATCATAACTATTTCCATCATTTCTTCTGTTTTTTTTGCATTTCCAGAGTGCTGTCTCACCAGTTGTCCTGCTTTTACCCTCCAGATGGAATAAGTGATTGCATCAAGAGCTCCATAGCTTATTTAAAACTCTCCTGATAATCTTTCCTTTTTTTTAAGTAAGATCATTAAGTGAAAAAATAAGATTAAGATTGCAGATTTAAGAGTAACACGATCAGTTAAGGATTAATGATTACTTAAAACATTCCTCCTTAGGAATGTTGCAAATATTTTACTTATGTTAGGTGTTATGTATACGACCTTTGTTCACAAAAACAAAAGGTACTCAGAAATTGTCAATGCACAGAATTCTTTCACTTGAGTGTAAAAATGCTTTTCTAATCTTGGGTGGCATAAATTAAATCTGATTAAGATTTTATCACCGAAGTCCTAAAAGTGATATATGCAATGCATCTGTGATTTTATCTTTCTGCATTCCTCAAAAATTGTTCATTACATTAACAGTCTTTCATTACGCAGTTGTTTTTCTTGAAGGAAAAAAAGCACAGGGCCTTCTGTGACATTGCTAGTCTCAATGAAATGCACATACATTGCAGAAATATGACTACATGGAGCCTTCAAAGACTTATTATTAGCTGTTATGGGCAATTCTCACTGAAGCAGGCAGAATACTAAGAAATAAATTTAGATTAGGTATTAGGAAAAAATTTATTCACTATGAGGGTGGTGTTGGCATTTAACAGCCTAATCATACCACAGGATTGAATGAAAAAGCAGTGCAGGAATTACTACTAAAACTGCACTGAATACTCAATTTGAAAATTAGGTCCTCTTAAGGAATTTTATGATGCATACCCACAAACAATGAATTCCCTAAATAATTCATCACTTGAAAATTTTGAAAGTTCATACAGAAAACTAGATGTTAATGACAGCAAACACCCTTGGCATGCACTTTTACCTTTTCTTATTGGTAGCATTCTGGTGACATTCAGAACTTCATGATTTAATTGAAACTTAAGTTATGATTAGAATACTTCCATTCAAATAAATTTAATTTGATTAGATGAGCAGTTAATTTTACTTCTTATGTTTTATCTACATCTTATGTTTATCTACCCAAGAAAATTTTTCCCATATGTAATCCCCATGGCTGTAAACAGTCATGTTTACATCCTAAGACTTGAAACTCTTCTGACATTTCATTTTTACATTGGTTTCAGCAATGTGAAGCCAGAATGCTTTCAAGTATGTACCTGCACATAGCGTTTAACTGCTGTTTGCTGTGATACTCTTGAGAGGGATCACAACACCTGCCATGCAGCCTTTGCACTGGCATGCTTTGCCAAGTTCAAACATCACCTATGGGTGATTCATAACTTCCTTTTGTATCAAGACAAGAGAGATGTGAATAATTACAATTTCAAATGTATTGCTGGTTCAGTTTTTCACTATTTCTGAAGAGTATGTGCAAATAATGAATCTTAATCTACTGCTTTCTCCTGTTAGTCTTGAGAAAGTGTTAATGAAAGTCTTAGCAGTGAGGCAGTACATCTCTTTTCAGTGAGAGATGCTACCTTTCCATACCAGTGGTCTATCATTAGACATAATTAAGAGCATAATAAAAGAAGGACTGCAATTCCTGTGATCCTCCAAGAAAATTTTTTTAAAATAAAATCTCTTTTTCTCACCCAATGTCACTGGACAAATGTTTTCATTTGAAGATGGCAAAACCAGGAAAAAACAACCAAAATACATTTGTTCCAAATGATCTTTTGGTCACATATCCTAAATCTAAAACTTCGGGTGTTTCCTACTTTGGTTTAATGGGAAAGATAAGCAATAAGGTATTAGTTTAAACATGCTTTTCAGTAGTCTCTGCCAAACTAATCTCTTAAGAAGCTGAAAACCTTAAATCAGAGTGATACAGAACAAAACCAAATTAATTTAAAGGAAAAGAAGAGAGCTTTACAGATATACCTAGACTGAGATGAGATAGCAGATGAAATAGTGGAAGCTGCTAATGACATGTTCTTGGACCCATGGAAAGGCTTAGGCTGTGAAAGAGAGCTGGGGGCTGCAACCACTCTGCAGAAGACACATGAAAGCATTGTACAAAATAATTCATCAAGGACAAAAAATAGTGACATCATGATCAAACTTTGTTGTTCAGATACAAGAGGTCTGCTGCACAGTTACCAGGAACAGCCTTTCTGCAGCATACATCTGCAGACTTACAGAATAGCACAACCAAACACATTCCTCCAGAACACAAGACAAAACACACACATTATGTAAGAATCTTAAAAACAGAGCCTATCAGTAACTTCAGAAAGACAGTAGCTCAGGACAGGACTTTTGTCAATGATACATATTTTTATTAGCAAGATCTGAAGATGTTTGAGTCTTAATTCAAGCACAACTTCAATATGAAGCAGCACCAGAAAAAGATTCTCCTACTTAAAACATTAATCTTTGGCACGATCAGTTTAATAGAGGCATTTATTTTTGAACTATATATTAGATAATCTATTTTCTTCATGCTACATTTTCAACTAAGGCATAAAAATTACTTAAACTATATCATTATTTCATGTGAAAGTGCCTTACAGCACTTTCTGAATTACAGAATACCACCTTATTCAAGCCTCCGCTGCTGGCAGATGACTGGTTTTCTTGCACTGGAAAAAAACACCGTGGGTTTGGTAGGTCATGGTTAGGTAAAAACTGACTGAAGTCAGAAACCAAGTACTTGGTATACATAAATAATTGAAGTCAACTAGCAAAAACTGAAAAAGAAAGAGCAGACAGCACATTTCCAATTCCATCCATATTTTAGGTACGTACCTAAAATATGACAGACTACATCTTAGGGCTTATTTGAAGTAGTTTACATTACTAGAAATATATTTTTCCATGGATTTTTAAAGCATGCTAAAATATACATATTTTAGGAGTGTTTGTGTAGAAATCAGAAACAAATAATACATGCCAGAGGAATTCTCCCTTACTGTCCCCCAAATTACTGACATGTAAGCGACAGCGGTATAAATCCATATGTTTCTTCACAGACCAACAATTTTAATACATAACTGTAGCTCCTACTGTACTACAGGTGTTATGAATGCATATCTCCTTGAAACTCACGTTAGCTAAATCTCACTGGAGAAAAGGGAGTAGTTAAATCTAACAGAAAGTCATTGACCTCACACCTTACACAGTCGATCATCAAATGCAAGATTTCACTGACACTGTCCACTGTGTTCTGCTGACATCTGCTACACTCTGGTAAGCTCAGTCACTTGAGGCATTTCCTAAGTTTCTATTTCATGTCATACTGCAGAAACACTATTAAAAGAACCTTCAAGCAGCCACAGTAACTATTATGAGGAATTGTTTTGGTTTTATTACAAATTTAGAAGAAACATTTCTAGTTTAACCCTAGCCTCACTTGCAGAAAACTCTAACTGTATTGCCAACTTAAGGCTACTTTTTTTGATTTTTGGGGCAGTTATATTTGCAAATTCTTTGCAAACATGAACAACTTACTTCAAGAAAACACACCAAAATATATAAAAGCATATAAAAAGAGCTACAGCTTTTTCATACTACATTCTTAAATTAAGAATGTGTATGCAGCATTTCAAGAGCCACACGGGGTAAAGGACAAAGCAATGAAGCATTACCTTTGGAAGGAAGATGAGAAAGACTCTTGCCCTACTGAGGGGGTTGCTGGTGGTGTCATCAGACTGGCTGTATTTTGAGCAGCAGTAGCAGGCTGATGTGCTGAAGCATGTGGTGCAGGAGCAGAGGCAGAACTGGTAGACACCGGAGCATGCTCAACTGGGGTACTAATTAGAGTTAAATTAAATAAAACAAGAAGCATCTTAAGAAGGTGCATATTTAAACTAAAGCATAAAACCTACTATGTTTGAATTTGAAGCTGCAAACATAGTAGCAGGCTGCGTTACTGAGGGAAGAGCACAATTATGCAAAGGCCTTTTCAAATGCACAGTTAAGACTGCAATGCAGTTTTTGTCCTGTTTGACTGAAATTTATCCCAGGTATTATGCAGAACTGAAGTCCTGCAGCCTCCAAGACTAGTGCCAGGGAACATGGCATGCAGTCCTTCAATGGCTTAAAAGAACCGGTTACAAGCTCTTTCAGTTTGGATAAATTTCACCCAATATTTACTCCTGGAGATGAAGTTTATGTTAGAAATAAACTTTTTTAATTAAATGAAGAAAAAGCCATTTAAAGACTGTTATCATAACCTCGTATCAGCAGGTTTCCTATAAATTCTGATAGTCTAGAAATCCAGTCAGCACAGTTTTGTATTGGATTTAATCACTTTTGTGTAACACAGCTAGTNATTCAAGCACAACTTCAATATGAAGCAGCACCAGAAAAAGATTCTCCTACTTAAAACATTAATCTTTGGCACGATCAGTTTAATAGAGGCATTTATTTTTGAACTATATATTAGATAATCTATTTTCTTCATGCTACATTTTCAACTAAGGCATAAAAATTACTTAAACTATATCATTATTTCATGTGAAAGTGCCTTACAGCACTTTCTGAATTACAGAATACCACCTTATTCAAGCCTCCGCTGCTGGCAGATGACTGGTTTTCTTGCACTGGAAAAAAACACCGTGGGTTTGGTAGGTCGTGGTTAGGTAAAAACTGACTGAAGTCAGAAACCAAGTACTTGGTATACATAAATAATTGAAGTCAACTAGCAAAAACTGAAAAAGAAAGAGCAGACAGCACATTTCCAATTCCATGTCATATTTTAGGTACATACCTAAAATATGACAGACTACATCTTAGGGCTTATTTGAAGTAGTTTACATTACTAGAAATATATTTTTCCATGGATTTTTAAAGCATGCTAAAATATACATATTTTAGGAGTGTTTGTGTAGAAATCAGAAACAAATAATACATGCCAGAGGAATTCTCCCTTACTGTCCCCCAAATTACTGACATGTAAGCGACAGCGGTATAAATCCATATGTTTCTTCACAGACCAACAATTTTAATACATAACTGTAGCTCCTACTGTACTACAGGTGTTATGAATGCATATCTCCTTGAAACTCACGTTAGCTAAATCTCACTGGAGAAAAGGGAGTAGTTAAATCTAACAGAAAGTCATTGACCTCACACCTTACACAGTCGATCTTCAAATGCAAGATTTCACTGACACTGTCCACTGTGTTCTGCTGACATCTGCTACACTCTGGTAAGCTCAGTCACTTGAGGCATTTCCTAAGTTTCTATTTCATGTCATACTGCAGAAACACTATTAAAAGAACCTTCAAGCAGCCACAGTAACTATTATGAGGAATTGTTTTGGTTTTATTACAAATTTAAAAGAAACATTTCTAGTTTAGCCTCATTTGCAGAAAACTCTAACTGTATTGCCAACTTAAGGCTACTTTTTTGATTTTTGGGGCAGTTATATTTGCAAATTCTTTGCAAACATGAACAACTTACTTAAAGAAAACACACCAAAATATATAAAAGCATATAAAAAGAGCTACAGCTTTTTCATACTNGAGCATCCACCTAGTCTGCTATCCTGTGACCATTTTAGTGACCTGCTCAACTGTCTATCCATATCTCTCATCACCTGCTATCAGAGCACCCAGTGCTCATTAACATAATTCAGCTTGCAGCTTCACTCCAATTTGGGAAGTATTACTCATCTCTTACAGAGAGACAAATGGGACAAAGTTATCTGTTAGACAGATTTGCAAGTTAGCTCAAAGCCATCTACTGCTAAAAAGGGAACCAACCCTTTGGGAGGTTCAGTTTGTTGTCTTCTACTAGCTCTTACATCAAGTGAAGAGAAAAACCCAGTCATTAAGTGGACTTAGAAGATTCAAGTTCTTTGCTGACTGCTTCAGTGAACTTAATATCAATGAAAGAGTAATTATATATACATTCATTATTCACTTGTCAATAAACCTAGCAAAAATCAACAGGTCATTAAAGCAAAAAATGGAGAAAAAAAAAGACCCAAGGAGGAAAAAACAGAAAAAGCCAAAAAGCTTAATTTTGTGTTAAGGCAGATTTTACTTATGATTGTATTAATTGTCTGCAGAAAAAATTAGCCACTGAAAACTAGTTTCAATCCATCAGACTGTCATTTTATCAGATTATTATACTATTTGGGGCACAAACCTCAGTGACAATATAAGCATATATACACCCCCCAGGTGTAAGGGACATCTTTGTTGATGCCATATTCTTGGGCTGTAGATTCATTTTCTGTAGTAGTTATCCTAACTTTAAAAAAAAAAAAAACAAAAAACAGGGCACTACTGTACATGACATAGTGGTCTTGTCTTGTCCATGAGCAGCAGTACAAGACCATAATGTATATATTTTAACTTCANTGTACTACAGGTGTTATGAATGCATATCTCCTTGAAACTCACGTTAGCTAAATCTCACTGGAGAAAAGGGAGTAGTTAAATCTAACAGAAAGTCATTGACCTCACACCTTACACAGTCGATCTTCAAATGCAAGATTTCACTGACACTGTCCACTGTGTTCTGCTGACATCTGCTACACTCTGGTAAGCTCAGTCACTTGAGGCATTTCCTAAGTTTCTATTTCATGTCATACTGCAGAAACACTATTAAAAGAACCTTCAAGCAGCCACAGTAACTATTATGAGGAATTGTTTTGGTTTTATTACAAATTTAGAAGAAACATTTCTAGTTTAACCCTAGCCTCACTTGCAGAAAACTCTAACTGTATTGCCAACTTAAGGCTACTTTTTTTGATTTTTGGGGCAGTTATATTTGCAAATTCTTTGCAAACATGAACAACTTACTTCAAGAAAACACACCAAAATATATAAAAGCATATAAAAAGAGCTACAGCTTTTTCATACTACATTCTTAAATTAAGAATGTGTATGCAGCATTTCAAGAGCCACACGGGGTAAAGAACAAAGCAATGAAGCATTACCTTTGGAAGGAAGATGAGAAAGACTCTTGCCCTACTGAGGGGGTTGCTGGTGGTGTCATCAGACTGGCTGTATTTTGAGCAGCAGTAGCAGGCTGATGTGCTGAAGCATGTGGTGCAGGAGCAGAGGCAGAACTGGTAGACACCGGAGCATGCTCAACTGGGGTACTAATTAGAGTTAAATTAAATAAAACAAGAAGCATCTTAAGAAGGTGCATATTTAAACTAAAGCATAAAACCTACTATGTTTGAATTTGAAGCTGCAAACATAGTAGCAGGCTGCGTTACTGAGGGAAGAGCACAATTATGCAAAGGCCTTTTCAAATGCACAGTTAAGACTGCAATGCAGTTTTTGTCCTGTTTGACTGAAATTTATCCCAGGTATTATGCAGAACTGAAGTCCTGCAGCCTCCAAGACTAGTGCCAGGGAACATGGCATGCAGTCCTTCAATGGCTTAAAAGAACCGGTTACAAGCTCTTTCAGTTTGGATAAATTTCACCCAATATTTACTCCTGGAGATGAAGTTTATGTTAGAAATAAACTTTTTTAATTAAATGAAGAAAAAGCCATTTAAAGACTGTTATCATAACCTCGTATCAGCAGGTTTCCTATAAATTCTGATAGTCTAGAAATCCAGTCAGCACAGTTTTGTATTGGATTTAATCACTTTTGTGTAACACAGCTAGTCGAAAGTTGTTTAAAAGGAGTCCATTCATCTCTGACCTAAACTCACCTTACTTTACACTCACCAACCCATTAAACAAGATTTTTTTTTTTTTTTACACACAGAACAGTTATTCTACATATTCCCCTTATATTGTGAATAAGTTTTATGACACCAGTTTCAAAAACAATTGAATGATGAACAGGAATTGTTATGCTCATGGCCCTCTTGACGGCAAAATACATTCATTGAAATGGATAATAATAATAATAATAATAATAATAATAATAATATAACAACAAGAGCATCCACCTAGTCTGCTATCCTGTGACCATTTTAGTGACCTGCTCAACTGTCTATCCATATCTCTCATCACCTGCTATCAGAGCACCCAGTGCTCATTAACATAATTCAGCTTGCAGCTTCACTCCAATTTGGGAAGTATTACTCATCTCTTACAGAGAGACAAATGGGACAAAGTTATCTGTTAGACAGATTTGCAAGTTAGCTCAAAGCCATCTACTGCTAAAAAGGGAACCAACCCTTTGGGAGGTTCAGTTTGTTGTCTTCTACTAGCTCTTACATCAAGTGAAGAGAAAAACCCAGTCATTAAGTGGACTTAGAAGATTCAAGTTCTTTGCTGACTGCTTCAGTGAACTTAATATCAATGAAAGAGTAATTATATATACATTCATTATTCACTTGTCAATAAACCTAGCAAAAATCAACAGGTCATTAAAGCAAAAAATGGAGAAAAAAAAAGACCCAAGGAGGAAAAAACAGAAAAAGCCAAAAAGCTTAATTTTGTGTTAAGGCAGATTTTACTTATGATTGTATTAATTGTCTGCAGAAAAAATTAGCCACTGAAAACTAGTTTCAATCCATCAGACTGTCATTTTATCAGATTATTATACTATTTGGGGCACAAACCTCAGTGACAATATAAGCATATATACACCCCCCAGGTGTAAGGGACATCTTTGTTGATGCCATATTCTTGGGCTGTAGATTCATTTTCTGTAGTAGTTATCCTAACTTTAAAAAAAAACAAAAACAAAAAACAGGGCACTACTGTACATGACATAGTGGTCTTGTCTTATCCATGAGCAGCAGTACAAGACCATAATGTATAGATTTTAACTTCATTTAACCTAACTCATAAGCATATTGCCACATCTCTGGGTTCGTACAAATGACTCCTATCAGTGACAGGAGTTGGTGAGTCTCCTGTGCGATGTAAAAGGACAGCCCAAAATCTTTCCTGAGCACAGTAAGTATCAGATAAGAAAAGAAGGCTTACAGCACCACAACTGGTTGTCAGCCAAACCCTACCCCTCAAATATTCTCTCTCTCAGCCTTCCCCCCCTGCCTCCCTCCAAGTGAATTTGCCATTGTGCAAATCCATTCTCTGTATTTCAGCCATAATATTTTCTTTTGCTTCTCCCAGAAGCACTGACTCAACAGGTTATACTCCTCAGGACCCAGCATGGGTGCCACGAACTTCAGAATTCATGATACCCCTTGCTCTTCAAGGGACTTAAAGTCCCACTTCATTTGTCCTTTTCCTCTTTTTGCACAGTTTAGTTGTCTAAATGATGGTGTCTTATTTATGCTGAATATTTTACTGTTTGATTAGCTGAAATGAACATGTGGTTGTTATTCCCACTCATTTCACATTTAAATGCAACCCATGGCAAAAGCAGAAAAATTGGTATTTTCTCCCTTATGAGTTCCAGCTGCAGCTATGTACATGACAAGTGAGCTTCTGCAAATAGCCTGCTGGCAATCCTGGATTTCAAATCACAGCATCCAAAGTTTCCAACAGTTTTACAAAAGACTGTCCATCTTAATATGCATTTTGTGGAGACAGATTTGAACCCATCTTCATGCATTTAGATTATGATGTAAATTCTTCCAGCTAGCTAATATAGACATCTTTGATTTAGCAGGAAAGGACTGAAACTATTCTGCACGAAACAAACAATGGAACATAAAGGTTGTCCTAAGAACTAATACCGACTAGGATTGCACCTATTTCATCTTTCTATTTTCACTGAAGTGAAAGGGAATTTGCTACAGATTTCAAAAGAGTCAGCACTTCATAGCTTGAACAGAAGGAAACAGTGAAGTTAGACAATTGTTGGAATAATGAAAACCACATACTCAGGGATCAATGGAAGGGAGGGAATATGATCAAGAAAAGAATATAGGTGGACATGGAGCTGTGTGGAGACAGATTTGAACTAGACAAGTGTGTAAGTAAAATCATGTGATTAGTACTGGAATACCTTATAAAATTTAAAAGGAATACAATCAAATTTTGTCTTGTAGTAGGTTTTTGGCTTTTTTTTTTTCATGTGATTAGAAAGTTATGAGGGTTGCACCTTCCTGTAGGGTAAAATATGTTAATTAATGGAATAAGGAATTGGAGTAAATGTAAATGCAGCAGATAACTTTAAAAAAATCATGACACACATTAAATGCAGTTAAAACCCAGGGTTTTTTTCTTACTCAGTTTTAAAGAACTCACAATAATATGGCTGGGTTTAGTTTAACCACTATAACTTTTAAATAATTTTATTTATTCAAATAAAGTAACTTTTTCCTCCCCCCCTCAAGATTGCCTCCCATCTAGATTTTCATTCTGGGTTTGAGGGTTTTTTTAGTTCTTCAGGTACAGAAGAATTTTAAGAACCAATAAATGTAAAATAGATAATCTGTTGTAACAATCTCATTCTTACATATGTAAAAGATGGTTTATTTTTTTAATACAGTAATTTTGTACACTTTTAATCTTTACAGTATTTTGCATTTTAAAGGAAATGAAAGGAAATGAATGTTCTCAAACATCTCCACATTTGCGAGAACAAATACACATACAATGCACAACATAGTTAGGTGGATGAAAACAAACACACATCTTTTCTCAGCTGAGTTTCACTCATGAAAAGGGCTATAAATCAGTAGAGATTAAGAGGATAATAATGGTTAACAAACATAATGAGAAAACACAGCAAGAAACCCACTCTAACATTTAAATAATTAAGTGTGCATTATGCTTCTTTCTCTCAATAAAGTCCTGAGACTTTCCATCCAAATAACTATTGAGTGGATTATCAAAGTGCATTGTCTCCTTTATGTAATGCATGAAGTTATTTGTTTCAAATCCTCCAACAGATATTTTGTAAAGAAATGAAAATACAGAGAATAAAAAAGGAGATAGGCAAAATTACCTCTTGTAGGAAAAAAAACAAACCTCTAAACACCTTCTCCAGCACTTAGGGAAGGACATTACATGGAAGTGTGTTGCATTTGCATGTGGGAATGTTTGTAGAAATACAGTAAATAATATCAGCTGCTGTTCCTCTGCAGAAGATTCTTAATGACTGTTGTCTCTAGATTGTAGGTGAGATCCTTAAGAATCCGACTTAAACCGGAAAGCTCACATGAACTAGAAGTTGCTGCAGTTTGTAGAACCTGGACATCTGCCTTTTAGGCAATGGGCATTTCTGTCTGAAGGAGTTAGAGGTTGTTATTACCAAACCATTCCAAAGCCTCAAACCAGGTCAGTTACGCAGTTACACATCACAGTGTACCTTGGAGTACTGGATGAAGCAAGAGGGACTTTCTGGCCAGTAGTGATGGAACTGGCTTGTTCCCTCTGACTTGGACCCACTCCAAACCTCACAGGCCCCTTGGAGGCCACTGGCTTAGCATTGTCAGTGTTGGCATCCGTGCTGGAGGATTTAGGAGGATGCCAAATACTTGAGGTCACATACTGTGGCGCATGCGCAGCAGCTGTCGGCCTGGGTAACAAAGATTACAAGGGGATTTGTAAATGAGCTGTTTATTGTCATGTCACCAATTTCCTAGGTGATAGCAGCCTTGAGGGAGTGGCAAATTCCAGCCACAGAAGCAGGTGGTACTTCAACAGAAAAGGTGGTACTTAAAAAAAAAATCAATTTGATTTTTTTTTTTAGTTTTCAGAGAAACCTGTGCTTACTGTCTACCACAGCAAATAGAGCAGCATTTCGGAATGCTAATACCTGGCCCATTAAGACAGCATTTATGATTTGTATGGAGTAAAGCCTTCAGAAACCTGAAATGTCAGGTTAAACCACAAAGGCTTTGCTTTTCTGTCTTTTTCCTGGATGAAGATTTATATCTGTAAAAGTTGTGTCCTATTTTTGTATCTCTGAATTCCTTATACCATAGAAGATCATCGTGATATTGCAGATGAAGTCATGGCAAATCTTGACAGTTTATTAGTTTATTACCATTTAAGGCCAGGAAGGGCTTTAAGGTATCTTTTGTTAAATCTGGGAACCATATTGATAGGAAAATCAGAACACAGAGCAGAGCTGTGATGATAATGGAGGTGGAGTAAAGCTATGGTATGACAAACCATGCAAGATTAAGGCAATGTAGTATGATACTAACACCAGCCATACATAAGAAATTGTTCCTGGTAAAATAAAATGAAATAAAGTAATTAAAAAAACAACTAACAGAAAAAGCCAACCCAAAAAACTAGAGAGATTTCAGTGGATCAGCTGCACAGTCCTGTAGACAGTTTCACACAAATGAACCTGCCAGTGAAATGCTAATATGTATTACTTGTTTTTTTCAATTAAATTTAATTTATACAGTTGTTATACAGGAATTGAGGGATTTATTGCATTCTTTTGACAAAATTAATTTAAAAATAAAAATCAACTTTCCCTGCAATTCCAAGTGCCACTTGCCATTGCTTGAGTCATTTGTAATGATAATGCTTAACACTTGGATATAAACTCTATGCAATCTTTGTTCAAATGTGAACAGTCTTGTAAGACTGTTAACATTTGAACAAAGATTAAAAATACTTCTTATTTTTACAAAAATAAGAAGTATTTGCCACTATTTATGCAGGAATCAGGACAGAGGAAAGCAGTGAAATAAAATTATTTTTTAATATGAACCAACTCACAGACATTATGTTTAATTTTCAGGTTTGTAAATTCTGGAAAACATGGTCCTTTCCTGCCCCTTTCACAGACATTTCTGAAGTCTATGTTAGAAAGAAACGACAGCAAACTCACTGAGTTGAAACCTCTACATTCATCATCACCTCAAACATTGTACAGATTTCATGTTTTTGAGGTAAATACCATATGGGGAATGTGAAGGTAAACTCTTGAATAGGAGGAAAGCCAAACACACAGAGTAAACATTACCTGTTTTCTGATCCTGCAGCAGCATTTTCCTTGTCTCTGTGAAAGGAGGGGATACAGTATGAATAAAGTAAATGCAATTGCTAGTGGTGGAAAAACAATGCCAAAGCAATCAAAACTAGGAAGAAAGATGAAAGAAAATAGTTTGAGGAGAAATGTTTGGTTGCAAAAAGCATCCTAGAGTGGTAGACAGTTGAGAGACACCTCTTCAGCTCTCCAAGTGAAACTCACCCAATATGCAAGTTTATTGTATGTGTCTTCTCAGTTGCAAACAATTTTGTTTCAATAGTACAGTAAAATGAAGGAAAATTAACAGTTACAAATGTGAGACATCACATGTATGTATATATCTATATATAAATTCAGGCATAGTTTTGACTTTAACAAGTTCCCTCTTAGAAGAGAATTTCAAGAATATTGCAGGGGAACATACTCTAATGCCAATTCCAAATGGTAAAAATGATCAGACTTGAGCAGTCCTTAAGGATATGAGATTCTGACATGATAAGCAGTTAAATGGTCAACAGAGACTCGTGAAATATGGATAACACGCCCAGCATCACTTACAAATTCTCTGTCCTACCCATGCACTGGCTTTCTTAATCTGTTTCATTAGAAACAAATCAAATAATTCTTGCACTGAGGTAAGGAGTAAGTCAGTCTGAATTTCAGGGACAGAGAAACAGGCTGTTATTTTGTACATACAAATCCAAGCTTACAAAAGTAACTGAGCAGTGTAGGTGCAGTCGATTGCGTAGCTCTATGAGAATACCTCGGCTCAACTTCTTACAAAGAAGAGAGTCATTTTGCCCTAGATTGCTGCCTTGGAAATCCAATCAAGTGATTGAGATAGTTTCGGTATTTAGCAGACAGTATTTAGTGGGTGGTTGTGTCCTTCCCTATTTAACAAATTGTGCTGGAATTTCAACATGTTTAAAATTTAAATATGCAAATGAGAACATTTTCCTTAAATGGGATCTTAAATTAGAAAGCAAATGTCATCATTTACTCAATTGCATCTTCTTTCTGAACATTACTTCCAAAAAAGGTAAACATGAACTTATTTATGTCGATTTGTTGAGCTCAAATCATTACCTTACAATAGATCTGGAAGGCTATTAATATTTTCCACATGTATTTACACATACGTATAGATGTACGGTCACATATTCTTTCCATAGTTTAGCTCGAATATGAAAGTTATAAAAACCAGTCCAGGTTACAACAGCAAAAGTGTGGGCATAAGCATTCTCTAGCAATTTTTAAGACTTAAACTAAAAAGCAACCGCTAAAATATATGAATTGAAGCCAGATTTTCAAACCCAGAAGTAGAATGACCCTCAGATCTGGCTGTCTGACAAAGAATATTATTATGGCCAGAAAGCAAGAACCTCTTTTGGAAGTAAATACCCCAATAAGATCAACTGGTTCACCACTCTAAAGCAATGAGAAACCAAACAGTATCTTTGTGTTAACCAAGCCACAAACTCACTGGAACATCAGGTACAGGACAGCCAGGATGAAAGAAGGCAGAGGAGGATGGATTAGAAACTGTGCACGTGTTGGGAAAAGAGTTAGTAGTATACCAAGAGCCAGAACCATGCAAGAACATTAAAAAAACACAGTGGCAGCCTGAAATGAATAAAGCATTGTTTATTTCCAGTGTTACCAAATATTCTATGAAAAGTTCTAGTCAAGACCAAAAGACACATAGTTGGGGTCAGGCAGCAGAATCATTAGGCCTCTGTTGCTACTAATCTGATCCAAAGCTTTCTGCTCCGCTAGTGTGGCTATACTGAAGAACACAGAAAAATGTCACTTGACTTTGAGGTCAGGATTTCATGAAAGCTTTTTCCATGAACATACAAGTATAGGATGACATTGGGTGACAATGACAGGGGAGTTGTGAAGATTGAAAACAGAGAGAAGTATAGTAAACATACTTCCACAGAGTAAAGCAAAGGAAAAGGCAGAGAGTAAAGGGACAGATGAGCTCAAAGGCACACAGCATTTCTTCACGGTTTTGCTTCCAGGAATTCTTCCAGCCAACAGGAGTAATTCCCTTTTGGCTAAGACTGAGAAAGGCTGAAGATCACAAGTGTCCCTTCATGGCAATACTTGTATTTTTGACTAATGGATTTTCAGCCTTTACAGTCACAGATTTTTGCTAAGTAAATGAAGAACTAAATTTCACTTTCAGGTTAAATACATCCCTGGAGCAGGCTCAGTGTAGTTGATACTTTCACAACATGAAGGAATTTGGCTCAGAATATGATGAGTACTTTGCATCTCCATGACTACACAGGCTGCTCAAATAACTGACAGTATTGGAGAGCAGTTTGGAGCTATCTGGGAGAGATTCAACAGTAATTTTTTTTTTTTTTTTGCCTGCAGCCCTTTCAGTCCCGAGCTGAAATAGCTTTTGATAGAAGGGCCTTTGTCGCCAACTGTAGTGAGAGAACAGTGCAGCTCCCACAGATTTCAGTAAGTACTGGACATACACTTCAAATTAAATTTATTTATGCAGTATAGTGCCTTACCAGAGTATATTACAGAATGGAAGTGACAAAATCTTTCTTTCTTGTAAAAGTGTGCTGTGTGATGTGGTCATAAAGATAGAGTGAATGAAATTATAGAGTCTGTCCCTCCCAGACACTAGGAAGAATTTATAATAGCTTGAGTAACAAAATGTAAAATTCATTTGCAAGTCAAGCTTGTGTGTGCTACTGGATCCTAAACAGAGCCTGAAGAAGCTTCAGAGAGTGTCCAATACCTCGGTCTCTTGAATACCAACTGCATTGCCTGGACATGGGAATACTTCCCCAGTCTCTTTTAACATTGAAGAGCAAATACAGAAGACTCCCAAGCAAACATCTATGTGTAACAGGTGACCTTCTAGGTAGAGCCTGTGCACCTTTCATCTGCCTTCATGGAGGATAAGAAATCTAGACTCTCTTGAATAGCTCCTTTCTGTTCCATTGAATGTTGTATATACAGAATCATTCTATCTGATGACCTCTATCAGCATCCCAAGAGACCACGTGGTCCTTCAACTCTTTCAGTACTGAAGCAAAAGTCAAACACTTCAGTTGACTTTGTCCCCTCCTCCTTCTCATGGAACAAGACTGTTTTGCAAATAAGGAGCTAACACTTAATAGAATTTATATTGGTCAAAAAGAAGGTCCATGGCAGGGCAAATAACTGACCTAAGGACTCCTGAATCTGAACTATTTCCAATACCAGTTCTTTTTTTAGTAATAGATCATGGTTTTTAAAGATAACTATTACTACTCTACCTACCAGTATTTTCCTGTATTAATAATCCAGTAGTCTTTTGTAGAACCTGATACATACTGGCCTTTTTTTCAAAGAAAACCAGTTATCAAGACTATCTCTCTTGAAATTAAAAATTCTGGTTTTCTAGTGGTATATTGTGGATTTGCAGAACTTCTCTGTATTAGACTTACATTTGTTTTCATCCTAGCATGTACTCATATCGATATAGACATATTTGAAAAAACATAATTTGCTTTTAAGAAGTAAAAAAAATAGACACTTTTATAGGGTGTCTGGGAATAAAGCTATGTGACAGCTATTTCATTATTTCCTTCAAAACATTTTTGTCTCAGTGTCATGAGATACTGACATTGCTGGAAACTGTACTCTGAGCTCGATGAACTACTGTTCTGATCCAATGAAGCTATTTCTGCCTTTCTGTGTTCACAGATAAGAATTTTTCCATGGTCAGATTAATACAGAACTACTGAGATTTTTTTTTTGTGTGTTTTGTTTTGGTTTTTTGTTTTTGTTTTTTTTTTCCTCCACCCCCAAACTATACTTTGGTATTTTTTCAGTGACACCATAAGATACATGAAGAAATCACAGGCAGCTAACTGAAGAGGACAGAAGACAACTATCATGCAGTTCAGCTTAAAGTTTAGCTTGGGATCAGAAAAAAGGAGCAGAAGAAGAGCTAGTCTCTCTTTTTCAGCCACTGTAGTTAAGAATGTGAGCAGCCCACGCCAAAATGATTGCAATATGTCCTGCTAGTACATCTGCTACACAAAAGAGGGAGACAGATTTCTCCCAGAAGGTACCCCAGTTTGTGCAGACAGTGCCACAGAATAGGAAAAGCTTTATCATAAATTTGGCGGGAAAAACCCCAAATCCAACCAGCAACTCACTCTCAACAAGTAGTTTGAAACTCAAAGGAGCTCATTCAAAATCAAAGCAAATACCTCCTATAGTTGCATCTAGCTGTATGCTGCTATATGTAACAGTCAAGTAAAAATGCAGCTGTAAGTACAGCAGCATATGTATTGGTAGAATTGTTTTCCAAGGTTTACATAGTGATATTTGGTGTGCAAGTGTAGGTACTCCAATTTATCTTATCAGTAAACACATCACTTCAGTAAGAACAATGACTGCAGAATTCTGAGTATGTGAAGCAGTTTGAGCTGGGATTTATTTCAGATAATTATTCCCAATCTCAGCCTTAGAAGTGCAACTTGAGTCATCCAAATAGTTCCCTCTAGCTTTTTGTAGCCCCACCGGTGCAGCACGGGTGTCAGCGGAGGAGGTGTTCAACACAGGATCGGGACTTTCAGTTTGTCTTTGTGGCCAGTACAGACAAAACCTCTGCACAAGCTGAGGCATTGTACTCCAGGAAGTTATTCCTCTTTCACTCAAGTGTCCCTTCTCATCATAGCTTCGCTTTTTCTCCAAAGAAGAAAAAGAACACATAGATCTCCATTTCAGCTGGTAGTTTTTTGAGCTACTTGTGAATTTGTGCATATCAATAAGAAGATGCATACTTTCTCTATGTGGTATCATCCTAAGTTTGAAGCTGCAGCTCAAATATCCTGATATGTCTTCTCTGTTCAGGTTCTGACACAAATTAGTAAGTGGTATTAATAAGTACAGTTGTTATTCTTTCAGAATGGCCATTACATTTTATTTCATATTTTCTAAAGGATTTTCTTACCTCCTCCCTGCCTCATTTGTAATCATAAAACATTCTGGGTCAACTACAAGAAACACTTACGTGGAAATGAACTATTAGAAAGCTATTAGTATGCAGCATAATTTTGCTGACATTAATGTAATTTAGAAGCAGAATAAAAGGAAGTAGTGCCAGAGCTATGCAATCAGCCAGTGCTCCAGCTCACCCTAAACAAAGCTCTGTGAGCCAGTCTGACGATCCACAGACCACAACTGAGTACCTCTGGGTTACACGTGTGTGTTGGAAAGCCTGCTACATGCAAGGGCTGCCTTGCTGGACAGGAGTTTTGCTCGTTGGACTGAAGGCAATGCAAGGCAGTAGTCAAAAAGCAGGGTAGCACTGTGCACTGGTGCCCTGGTTAGCCATCTACATCAGCAGAAGGATGCATGGGAGAATCTTAAGGGCTGCACGGTGGGGATGAAAGTGATGTTAGTTTCTGCCCATGAAAAAGTTCAGGGCTGGACAGGAACATGCAGAAGTCTGAGATGGTAAAGAGGAGGAGGTGTTAAATATAGGTTAGCACCCACCCACAGAATTGAATCTTGAGGTTTAGTAAGCTTTGTTAGCTTAAGCATGATTTTCTGTATGAACTTTTTTGAGAAAAGATTAATGGTATTTGCCTCAAAATTTCATTTGGAGGCCTCACTCGATTTTAAGTGAACACTTCTGAGTGGATACCTCATGGTCACCAATTATCTTTGATCAACTGGTAAGTGGTTTGAAAAAAAACAAAAAAAAAAGGAATTTATAATCTCTAAATTAATTTTTCCCCACAGAACCTCCAAGAGAATTTTGGGAAGACAGACATCATATTTCGTTGATTTTCCCTTCTGGTTTCACTCAAAATTCTATAAAGACAACCACGTTATTTCACTATTCCTACATTTTTGTCACTCTAGGAGCTAAAAGGTAAGCATGGATCAGAATATATTAAACCTATGTACTTATTATTCTTTATTGCAGTTATGTTCCTTAAATGAGAAAGCTACCTATAGAAGTCTGCATTATTTTGCAGGCTGTTGTGGAAAAATGAGGGATATCTTTCAGAAGGATTTTGGTAGTCTGATTAGCATACAGAAAATAAGTTCTTGGCAATTGGACAGGTCAGCCAAGCTTATCACTGGTAATTCTTGCACTTGATAGAAGGGGATTGAGGTGCCTTAGCTTGTCTTGGTGTCAGATAGCTTTTATAAACAGCAGTAGAACAGAGAACGTTACAGGGCTTGAGAGCAAGTTGTAGTCACCTCATTTTTGTGTACATTGCAGAAAGCTGCTGATGGAAGTCAGTCTCAGGCACTGCTGCACACCAAACCAAATTCTAGCTGTTTAACTGCAATCTAAAAACTGGCAAATATCCATGTATTTTCTGATAAATGTTATGACAGTATCCCAGTCACTGAAACTCATGGTAGACACTAGTAACAGAGCCACAAAATCAACTTAGTCCCTTGGGGAACCTGAGTGCACAAGTCAAAAACTGGCATCACCTCTTCTGCCCCTGAAGAAGGCTTCAGACAGCGCTGTGATATGCAAGAGATGAAATTTTCTAAAGCAGTAAGGTGGTCCCTAAAGTATTTGTTCCTTGCCACTGGAGATACACTCCACACAGTTGTGCAAAAGGAGAGAGAACCAGCGGTGAAGAGAAAGCGACCTCTGTATTTATTACACAGCAGAAAGTTACTCTGCTTCCCATGCAGGCAGGCGTGAAAAAAGAGGAGCAAGGGAACAGCCACAGAACCTGTCTCCTTTTGAAACATCTTCATGCATGAAAGGAAGAGAAGTCTCATGCCTGCTTTCCTAAAGTCACACTCTAGCCAGGGCCCATCAGCACACACTCATGCAGTCAGTATTCCTGCTGCAAACTAAGCCCGTAGGAAGTGAGGAGACCATTGGAGTAGAAGGCAAAGCAGCAGTTTCCAGGAAACAGGTTAGTTCAGATCAAACGGTCTTACTGCACAGCAGAAAATGAGCATTGCCCTGTGTCATAACCAGACAAGCAGATTTACCTGGAAGGCCTTTTGGTTTTGATTTCCTACTGGCATCAGCTTTGCTGTATCTTCATTAAATGCTTATAACACTATGCTTTACTGGCAATAGTAAGGGCAGGGGGTTAATACCGCTATCCACATCCTACGTTTTACTTTATTTATGGCACAGTGGCTATTTAGAAGACAGTACTGTCACCAACCATTGTCTTCTGGTCAGTCATGGTTCAGACTATATTCAACGATGGACAGATATACCTGCCTATCATCAGTGCTATTTCAAGGAATTACATGACTCCACGAGTCTTAATGAGGAAGGTATTTTAAGCCTCGCTGTCATTAACAGACTAACTTTCCTAAGCGAACCAGAAGACTTCTGCAAAGGGTCAAGAAACACTGCAAGATGCAGAGAGAAGCAACACACTGTGAGATAAGCCTGGATGCATCAAAACTAGGGTGTAATGAGGCCAGATTTGACCTTTAGCAATAACAAAGCTAGTGGTCTCTTCAAGCTGTTAATAATTACTCATCAGGCCTAAGTCTGTTCCAGTCTCTAGCAATGTGATGCAGTACAGCGACAAATCCAGCCCAATCTCTCCAATTTACAGAAGAATTCTGCCTCCTGCTCAGGAGGGAAAAACAAGGCCTCTTAATAGCTTTGTAAACAAAGATCTGCAACATTCATTTTCTGTGCTTGAAGATCACCACAACTACATACAGGCAAAGTTTTGAGGTGTAAGAGACAGGGCCTAAATATAAACAAGAAACTGGATAGAAAAATATCAACCGACAGTTTAATTAAGAAGGACATCACTTGGGGTGTTTTTGAGAGGGACTGGACTAAGAGTGGAAATACACAGCAGCAGACAATCTTGCCTCAAGGATTAACGACATCTTCAAAGAAGGTCTTTGTCACTGAGAAAGTTCCAAAAGTTACCAGTTACAGATTTTTTCTTATTACTTATTCTCTCTGATTACATCAAGAATTGAAATCCTACAAGCCCAAGGAGTGCATAGATTCTATTTTGTGTCCTCCAGGAAAAAGGATTATGACTATTTTTCTGATTACCTAGCTTATATGCACTGATATTTTAATCATTAAATCCACCGAAACAGAGCTAAGGGGAAGGGGTTCCTTAACTGCATCTGCATTAATTTAATATCAAATTATGCTTTTCTGATTATTTAAAATACCTTTAAAAATAACAGCAAGTGTAAACATTAATATATAACCTAGAAATGTTCTTTTCTGTTACTAGGAAAAGCAAAGACAATTTTTAACAAACAGTATGTGTACTGTGGTCATCAGACATTAAGGATACACAATTCCTATTTAAGTGAAAACACTGTATTATTACTTATTCAGAAAACCATTTAATTTGGTTGAAAATTGGATCTGGAAGATCTGAAAGATCCAATTTTCATTTTACTTTATTGTTACATGTGATGTTTATGAAAAAAGTTAATTGCCTATTATATTTTAAATTCTGCCAACATTCTCCACCTATAAATAAAATTCACCCACTCTGAACCAAAGTTTGATCTTAGCAACATTCATGAAAAGTTAAAATGTTGCTCTTATTTCATGCAGTTAGGCCGATTTTCCACAGGCACTAACACGACGGAGCAATCAGAATCTGGGTTCCCATAAGGAAGTCCAAATGAATGCTGTGCATTGAACTGCATGCTTAGTCATCTCAGAAAAGTGAAATGCATTTTAAAAGAAACTAGTGCTCACATACTCTTAATATCCTAAAAATACAATTCTTTTTTAAAAGTACAAGAGCTAGATTTTGTTTCCTTTAAATACTCCAATATTTGGTGCAAAGTCCTCCACAAACAGTAGCTTTTCCTTCCTTCCAGAAAAGCGATGAGAGCTTCGATGAACTGTGTTCCTGTACGGATCAAATTCCAGATGCTTGGAAGGGGCATGCTCATCATCACAAGTACTGCTACTGGATAGAAAGGTACCTAATTTGCAGTTTCTAATGTTTTTTTTCTTTTGCTAACTTTTATAGAGGGCTCTATGCAAGGCTGCAACAGAGTCAACTGAATGGGGCAGAGATCAGCATTGTAGCACCAGGAACTTCTCCAATCATGCTAGGGCCTCCTGGTTCAGAGCAATGAGGTCTATCAGCAACTCTTGCTACAGAAACCAGCAACAGTTTGAGCTATATTTATTGTTTTATTTAATGATCAGATAGGGAAGAGACATTGCTCTTGGTGTACTTCAACCAGAAAACAGAAACATCTGGAGGCCTTTGGTATATATTTCCCACATCTTTACCAGCAGAGCTTGAAAGCAAAGCGTTGTTATAATGCTGAAACAAAAAAGCTTCTGTTCTAAGCACCAGCAATGTCTCAAGTGCCTTCCTATAGGCACAAACTAATACATTATTGCCAGAGAATGCATGTTATTCGGATGGAAATGCTAAACAATAATATCAATATTGCCATCTAGGATCTATTAATTACGCCACATTTTCATTCACACCTAATACATTTCATTTCTGTTTCACTCTTTTGTCAGTTTATTCTAACTCAGATTAGAGATCAGAAACAAGTATAGGTTATAAGGAAAGCTTTTTGACCAAATTTTCTATTGTGTAAAGAAAAATTCTCGGTTCAATAACAAGTTGAAGCAGTTACTGTTTTAAACCAGAATAAAGTACTGCGTAAAACAGGCACGCAACTATTTCCATTTTAAATCCTTTTATTTCAGACAAAGCATGCTGCTATATACAGAAAAAATGTGGGTCAAAGTAAAGCAATACAGATTGGGCAACATATTCCTTAAAGCTTACGAGATACTTTTAAAAACTTCCATGCACCAGTAGTACTATATATTCTTCTCACTCCTAAATCACCCCAGCAAGCTGTCATTCCCTCAGATCCTGAGCAGCCACACCTATCTCTACCTTCTGTGTAATGACAAATTCAGGTTTCCAACAGAAAACTTACAGCAATGGTTTCAGCAAATGACTTCTACCAGTGTAATATACCAAAGAAATATAACTTCACATTGCTTCAAACAGCATAACTCAACTATGCAAGCTAAGCAGGTTGTACATTCAGCAAAGTCTAGGCCAGTCACTTTTCCTTTTCATCTCTTTATCCTACATAATTATTTTTACAGCAGTAAAACTCAGTAAAAGTCTCATTCCTCTTCCCTCTAAAGAAAAACTGTCAATAACTACCCTTGCATTTTCTTCTAGAATTAGTTAGAGTACAGTAGTGATACTTTCCGGTATACTGAGGTTACATTTGATATGGTAAAGGACAAAAGCTAATCTACTCTATAATGAAGAAACGAGCTGGGCTGTATAATTATTTTTACTTTTGGTGACAGTGAACAGATACCAGGCTAACAACAGAAATCTACCAGAGACAGGCCCTCGGAGAAAGGCCCTAGCAGTAGGTCTGTGTGTGACACTCTTAGGCTCTAACTCAGGACAGCAGTTAGTTTTTCTAATTCTCTGTTTCATGTATTTGCCTGTTAGATATGAGCTTTTAACTTTTAACATTAAGGATTTGCGCCGACAGGCCGTGATGCCAGTTGCGCAATTTGGCAAAGCGTGGGCTGTTACGTTCCGTTTCAAACCTTTCCCTGTGGCATGAAGAAAGAGAGACAGAGAGAGAGACAGACAGAGAGAGGAAAGGAGGGAGAAAGAAAGGGGTTAGGGACCATGGCTATCACTCCCCTGTCTTACATCTAGGGCAATGGCAATTTATTTGGATTTTTTCCACAGCTTTCAAGTCAGCACAAAGAAGACTGAGGGATCCATTTTGGATTGCGTATGAAAGGTTTTGCAGTTTTTCACTTCTGAGATGTAACTTGATATAACTTCATGTTCTTCGACTTGCACTTGGGATTACAGGGCTGCTTTTGCTAGAAATACAGTGTAATGCCATTGTTTTGCTGCCAGAAGAATCTCTTGGCTCTTCCCTCCCTCCCCACAACAGAGCAGTCGGTAAACATTAACTCCACGAAGAGCACAATTAACGCAAGTATTTTAAACTCTGCAATACCTAGGCCAGCCTGTATATATCCTGCTGTACTGGTCATGGTCTATAGGGACCATGAGCCACAGGTTTCAGCAGTACTTTTCTCAACATAAGTGAGTATAAGTGTTGATGTTTTCATGAATATTTCTGTAGTTTGTGTCAAAAAGCATGGGATTTTTCAAAGCACGGTCCTGAGACGTACTGGTCACCCCCCATGACCACCTCTGCTACTGCAGACTGCAGCACCTGAGCAAGCTGAAAGGAACGTTCAACACCTCTCAGTATTTAACCTTTTCTAGGTGTTCACTGCCTTAGATTTTGTAAATAAAAAGGGGAAGGAGAAAGATGTGAGATGAAAACACAGTCAATGAGAAGTATACCCAACAGAACCAGAATGAAAATATTCTTGCTATTTGCAAAACACATTTGATTCACTGCAGACAAGGTAATTTTCCCCTCCTTATTTACACCCAAACCACAAGGCATTTGTGTTAGTGCAGCAGGACTTGGGAGTGAAACCAGCCAAACAGACTGGGCTGATCTCACTCCTCAGGCTGAATAAAGCACAGAACAATAAACAGTAAATGCCAAAAAAATCCACTGATATTTCTAAATTTTCTGTCAATTTTCCAGTAACAGTGTGTCATGTAAGTAACACTCATAATGGAGACTTGATGCATGACTTATTTCACGCTTTTAAGCAATGAGAAGACAAAGTATTCCTAGCCGAAATGACAAAACTTCACCATAGCTTTTCTCTTAAGTTACATTGGAGCATACTAGCTACAGAATAACTTTAAGACTTCCCTTGCTGCTTTAAAGATATGCCCCTCCACTCAAGGCAAAGGCACTCAGAAACATCTGCTTGGAAAATATTGCACAACGCAATGGAAAGCTTTCACAGCGAGTTATGATGATGTTACATGTGCCCTCAAAACAGCAGCAGCAGCGTGAGCAAGGAACAGTCATGCAACACGCTCATCTGCATTAGCTGAAAGGAATCTTCTGGCACCTGAGAATTCCCAAGCTTTATAGGTTCAATTCCATTATGTCATGAAGTTAGAAGCAGCAGTCTAGAAGCAGCTATCACGTACAGCAGGTCTGACAAAAATAAACTACAGGTTTTTGGAAGAAACCTGACCACCATTTCACACAGGCTGTGCTGACTACACTGAAGAGCTCACAAAGAGAGACTAGAGAAAGCACCAGAGTGAGATAGGTCACAGTTTTTCTGGAGACCAAAATTCCCCACACCATGAAATCTCTGGTAGTTTCAGGTTTGGAACAGGAAGGATTTTTCTAGAATGCCAGCAGTGTATGGGATTAATGCAACACAGAATCTGAAAAACTCAGTTTCACAGAAAGCTTTTGCTTTTGGGAGCCCAGGAAGCCTTCTAGGTGACTCCAAACTCCAGGCATGGAGAAAGTATGGTTGGACAGGCTGTTTTGAGTAGATACTGAAGAGAACTTTCTACTCCGTTATTGTGCTGGTAGAGTGGAGAAAGGTGTGGATTCTGTGCATCTGGCATAGGTCATTCTACCCTTTATAAAATCACAAGTGCTTGTGCCTTGCCAGATTAAGCAGAAGGGGTCCTGTCAGCCCTGTATACCCACTGTACGATCAATGATGTGAGCGTAACACCAGGACTGCTGCTACCAAATCTGTAGTGGAGTATGTGCAGCACCTGATGCAGGTACTAAGCCACCAAGACTGGGCAAGCACCCTGTACCCACATAGCCACTATACCACTACATTCCCTTCTGCCTGTGTTACCCATGAATGCCCTCAGACCTCTTTAGGTTATACTGCTGTGCCTAAATACACCCATAACCACGGCTATCTTTGGGATACCTCAAAGCTGCAGGACATGTTCAAAGCACAAGGGATACAGTCACAGACTTTAGCTGCACTGAATAGAACATGCAATTCACACACATTGCTGTGTTACTAGATAATTGTCTTCAACATGTGTGATATTATGAGGTATTTCCAGTACCTAACATTTGCCAAAGCCACAGACTGCAGCTAGAAAGAATATTTCCTTAGAACAACACAGTACTCTCAGATGTGTATGGGGGACTGTTAAGTCCAGCACAATGCTTGAAATCCCATCATAACGAGGATTGGAACGTGCACTGGTACATCAACACACATAATGCACAATACATTTAAGAAGAATTAGGCTTGCCCATTTGAGGAAAGAAAGACATCTGTGGGGGATGTAATATCAAGTCTGGTGTTCAGGCATCTAGCCATGAACTTCGGTGAACTGCACAGAAAGTTTTAGAGCAAACATAAACTGAGAAGTATACTTGTATTTTCACAGGAAAGATGACAGACATCTTTTGTACCAATTCAACAGTTGTAACTTGCACTGTGAAGCTTAGAACCTTTATAGAAGCCACATGGCAGTAAAAAAAAAAAAAAACCAAAACCCTAAACATAGGAAAAGAAGAGAAAGTGGATTGAGCATCAAAAACATCACAAACCCAACCAGCAGCTTAAAGTCGCTAACGTGACACAGGGATTTGATGTATGTGAACAGCAAATCAGACTTGCATGCAAGATGCTCTGATTCAACTGCAGGCTTTAAGCTCAAGGTAAGAATTCCTAACAAACCTATTTCCCAGCTGTGCAGGACAACAGAAGACAATGACGAGTCTTTAGCTCCTTATTGTACCTTTGAACACACCCATTTTGTTGGTGGCAGATCATTTGAAACAAACACACTTATCCTCTAGCAAAAGCAGTCCTGTGCTTCCACATCCTGCAGATTTGGGTTGTATTCGTTCCAAACAAACCATAAGTAAGTGATTACAGCTTTGGATGGAAATAACTCCTTTGCTGTATCATTTCAGGAGAATCAAATGCCAGTCCTAGGATCATCCAAATAAATTGCTCACAAATTGCAGCACTATCACAACATTATAGATTTTCATCCAGTTATACAATCGAGTAGCCCCACAGGGCTCGGTCTTAGGAACTCACTGCATTCACACACTCAGTCAGGTACATAACAGCTGCATGTGCAGAGTGCTCTCAGGTCTGAACACACACTTCAGGAGTTTTGCACTGTCTTTCCTAAACACATGCTAATTTCTTTTCCTGGTCATTCAAATGCCTCTCACAAATAGCATTTTAATTTTAGTGATTTTTAAGTAAATGTATTAGAATATTTTAAGGCAAAAGGGTAATAATGTACATTCATATTAATGCTGTTTTAAAACATTATTTAGTTATCAGTAAGGAGAAAGCCATGTTTTTTGCAGTGAGTTGCCTACCTTGACCTCCTCAGGGCTTCTTCATCTGGATCTTGCACTGCAGGCAAAACAGTGTTTCAGTTAAGAAAGCAGCTGACTTTATGTTGAAATTATAAGCTATTTTATAACCTATCAAAGACTATAAAAGGAGCATCCATACTGTCTTTACAGCATGAAGAGTAGGTCCCTAAAACTGGGAAGGTAGCTGTTATATCCAGCTCCTCATTGATTTATTAGCAGTTTCACAGCTGTAGGCCATTGTTCCACAGAGGGGGCCTGCTCCTTGGTAGGAAAGCATGAGAGGCAGCAGGATAGTCACGTGAGTAGGAAATGCCAAGCATTTCCCCTTGATGTGGGAAAGGTCTCTGAACTTCCTTCTCTCTAGATCACAGATAAGGTCTTAGGGTAGTACCAGGTGGTCAGAAAAACATCCCCATGGGCAGCAAACTTCTGGCTCCCATGACATTCATAGCAGACCTAGGCTTAGGTACCAGGGCTGACAGAGAACCGTAGGTTCAATACAACTGGTGATCTGTGATTTGTTTTCACCTCCAGAATCGCTTCTGTAAGAAAGTGCTACAAGAGTTGTCATCTTTTTTGCTAATGGAGGAACAGCTTTGTATGTCTCAGCTGCTAGAAAACACAAGGTCACCCTGCATAGGTTTGGTTTGTCAGTAAGAGTCCCAAATGACTTCTGTGGTGAGGCCCCTGAGAGGCTGTTTTGATACTGAACTTACTGTACTCAGTTCCAGTCATCTGGGCCAGGATGCGGAACGACTTAGACTGTAGATTGGCAGAACGGCGACTCCAGTCCTCGGTTTCATCTTCAGGCTTGTTCTGAGTTTTGAGCACAGCCTGATACACCGGAGAGGCACTGTCTACGTGAGGGTCTTTAATAGGAAGGGTACTGCAATTCAGAAAGTGAAACGTTGTGAAACAGCACACAGTCGCTTTCATCCAGCCTCTCTGGTCTTACAGCTTCTCACCCACGGTAACAGCAATCCAAAACACGGCTTTGAAAAAAGCACTTTAAAAAATAAGTATAAATTTAATGGGAATTAAGAATCTTATGGCTCATTCTATGTTTGAAACGGCCTGTTATCATTCACATCTGTGTATTCAAAATAGCATGGAAATGCTTGGAAATGTCTGGTCAGGATTCCTCAGCCAATGCAGCCAGAAGCTTATGGTGGTTAGAATAACATGTGGTGGTAGAGTATGCCAGGCAAAAGCATTTATTTCACTGAGCATTCCTGTCCCATAGTACTTCTTATTAAAATGGCTTCATGTTGATGCTGGTTTATGTTACGTCTTATTATAGCTTGAGCCAGTGTATTTTAAAGTTTCAATTAGAAAGAAAAAACATAATTCATTTAAGAAATGTGATAGACATTTTTAGCTTTTTCTAGAGATGATTATTTTTTGCCCATCTCTAGATTAAACTTCAAGCTGTAATAACTCTGGATTCACTGTCTACTAAACGTGAAGTACAAGAAACTCGGACTTGTACTCATATTTATTGCATACATAGTTTCTCTCTGAAATCTTTAACAGCAGAATGTATCTCAGAGTCTTACAACCTCTCTAATCACCTTGCAAAGTGATACATCCAGGAAGAAATCTCCAGTTTTGCACAACTAAAATCAAAGCTATGAAAGCTCTGTAGCACCAGCGAGGTAACCTCTCCTTGATTTATGATGCAAGCTAGAAATGGACTTAGTAACTTAATAGCATTTTTTTCCCTGCAAAAATAACTTCTGCATCGCATACAGTTAAAATTACATATTAACAGAGCTGCAGAAATATACACTGAGGGGATGATGTGTGCTTGGTGTAACTTGGCTGCATGACTTCTCTAAATATAAGGTCTATTTTTGAAGCAAGTGATTTATTGCAACAGCTTTAACATGTTATTCCACATAGAGCTTTGCAAGCAGTATGCTTGACTTCATGAAAATTGAGAAATGGCTCTGTTAAAAGGTAAGGGCCGTATGATCCAGCTAAGTCACTGCTATAAAGTTCTGGGAGCGGTCGCCTGCTGTGAAAGCTGCTTCCTTGGTTCAGGCTGAAAGTTAGTGGTAAGACACCACTGTGCAGAGAAAATCTATAGAGACACTGGGTTTGTGATTTGAAAGCCAGAAAGGAATCCTGAAAAAGCCAGGGAGTGTCTGATATCTTACATACAGCAATCAGATACACTTCAATTAAAATATTGTTGGTTTTTCCATGTGACACACTCCTTCAGCAGTGCACAATACATGCTGTTCTAACACATCTGCACCTCGTAGCATGGGATGTGCTCATGCTTATATATGCTATGGACCCAAAAGCATCCCATCTCTTTAAGATGTTTATGTTAGAGGGGTAATTCTAGTCCTCATAACGCCCAGTATATATACCTTCTCCCTTTCTTGAGGGCCCAGAAGGGCACAAAGTGCAGTTTTTTTCTTACACATGTTTCAGTACCATCATGTGATGGAGCACAGCTTCGAGAGAAACCAACTCTTCAGTTTAAGGTCTTCCACAAAACATGAAGTTTCTGTAAAAAAGTCCTTCAGCATGGCAGATGCCCTGCAGGAGGAAGCAGCATTTTCCAGCTCCTCTTTCAGCTCACATTTCGTACACTATTATCTTTGCAATCCGTAAACAGCAGCAGGCACAGAAAGCATAATGTGGATGTGTCTATTTTGGGAAGAGTAGCTCCATCAGTGTCTTCCTCTAGCATTGCTCCTGTGCACACCAATGGACAAATGCTCCTTCAGATGGAAGGTGGCAGAGGGAACAGTAGTCTTCCTCTTCTGGCGGGAGAGCTTGCTGAGGCAGGGAAGAAAGCGCAGTAGCGAGTTCTCCTCCTGCTGACTTCAGTCAGGAACAGTCTTCAGATGGCTCTGAGATACTCTGTAATGCCCAAATCAGCCAGCAACCACCTCGTGACAGTTCTGCTGCCACTTCTCCCTCCTGGCTATGCTGAAAGGCTCTGTCACTGTAAAGGGCCCAGCAGAAGTCCCCCCAGAGGTGACCCCATTTTCAAGTGCCCAGAGGTGCTTCAGGCTGATGCCTTAGTACCAACCAGACACACAGAACCTCACCCTGTGTATTGCTGCCACGGGTGACCACCTGGTTTTGGCCAACAGACTTACTCTTTAGTCCTGCTGTGGCTTCAAGAACTGCAGTACACAATAGCAAATTTGACAGCTGCAGAAGCTGTAGGGTGGATCATAAACCCCTGGCTAGACACTACTGCTGCTTTCCACCACGGACTGCTGTGGCCACAGGGGTGTGCGAGTCACGGGCAGGCCCAAGTCCCTTATTTAAACCTGCTAGCTGACATGCTTTGTTCTTACATTATGACCAATGCAGTTTGAAGTGTATGTATAGATATGCCATTAGCTCAAAGGCAGTTAAAAACCTCTGGAGGCAGGACCACAAATTCCACAGTAGCAATGTGTGCCATTAATATGACATATTAATGTCCTTATGGTAGATGATTAAGGCAGGAAATGGAGCTTGGTGAATTAACCTTCCCTAGCAGAGTGAAACATGCCCACATAAATTGAACTAAATTAATGCAACTCACTGGAATATTTCCAACTCTGTCTTTAATGCAACAGGCCTTTTTCCTTTTTCAAAATCATAATTATATTGTAGATGAGTAACTAGGACATATGAGCCACTCAGCATGGAAGCGTAAAATACAGCGCATCGCTGATTATGAGCATTTCATAAACCTAAATGTGACAGTTGATTCTTACAGACAGCCTAAAGATGCACATAACCACGTTAATACCTCTGCTATACCTCTTCTTAATTCAATTTTTTTCCATCTGGGTGTGTATGTGCAGAAATATCACGCATCTTTAAGCACATTACTTTAAATTATGCTACTGAAGAAAAGCTCTTCACAAATGGGTTAGAGATTTTTCAAGGGTTTTGATATTATAGCCTAGGGTATTTTAGTAGGATTCAATAAAACATTGTCCCCTTTTTCATACCATCATACAAGTCACACATTATTAACATCAAAACAAGCTTCAAAGACAGTCAAACATCTTCACATAAGTAGAATATGACTTTTTTTCTTCTTGGAGTTCATTATAAACTGTGGTTTATGATGTGAATCGCTCCCTGGAGTCATTATTCAGTTTTAATTTCAGTAGATAATGAATGAAAAACTTGTATATTAGACTGATTTCAACTCTTAAAAAAAAAGCTCTAAGAGCTTTAAACACCTTTAAACACTTTTTAAACACTCCACAACAGACAGTTCACACAGACTGTTCACAAAACACCCAGCCAAGCTGACGTAGTGTAGAGGATACAGAAAGCTTTGGTTTCTATAACCACATTATTGATTCTGCTACTAGAACTGTTAGATCTTAATCCTGATGAAGTTGTTGGATTTATCTCTAATTACATGACTTGTGAATTTGGCTAAAACAGCATAATGGGATTTAGAAGATGTCTGACAAAAATGTTCCTGAAACGTACTGACCACACGGGTTCACTGCAACCAACTCTTGGTTCTTGGTATAGGAAAACCAGTTAAAAAAAAAGGCTAAACAGAGTGAGAAAAGATGCAAAGCCAGAGCATTTTTCTACCTGTCAGTTAGAGCATGAGGTCTGAGCAGCTGCAGTGTGAATAACTGATATGCTTTCCTTTGTCCATGCTGATCCCGTACCTGTGGGTTACTTCCTACGTGACATGAGCCTGATTCCGACTTCACTGATCTAAGTTAAAACTATGCTGATTTCAAATGGTCAAACCAGAAAATTAATTCTTATCTCAAGCCTGTCTGTTCACCACTGACAGAAGAAGTAAGCAGTGGTCCAGCTGTCTGCCAGAGAGTATAGAAGTCCTTTGGATCTGCAGCTGGGTTGTGCATACTGTCTTACCCAGACCTTGTGGCTTCAGGGCTCATCTCTAATGTAAAATGAAAAGCCCAGAATAGAGCAGTGAATTGCCAATATGAAATTATAGGCAGAGAACTGAGACAAAATTAATTGACACACAGTTTGGTCTGCTTTTACGTGGCAAATGTCAATACAAATATTTCTGCACAAGATATACATATATACTAATGGTATAAATTACCCCTTTGGGATTCATGAGTCAGGCCTCTCTACTCCGATCATTTAGTTCAGGATTCTACGTGTTAATACAAATCCCTAACCCCCCTGGAAGGTGTGCTGGTCTTCCAGTTCTGGCTGAACTCTTTGGGCTTCTCTCACCCCATCTGGGATTATCCAGCAAAGGCAGTTTCCTCTGCCTGCAACACAGTGTGTTTTACTCCCTTCCTCAGCAGGGGAAAGATGATGATGTTTTCCAACCCAGTAGTCACCCCTGTGATGGGAACTGAATCTGAGAGATGCCTTTAATATGATGTTTATAAAATGAAATGGATCCACATGCCAAGCAGTGAAACTTTATAATCATCTGATCATTTAAATAAGTAACAACTTTAAACATCATTTGCACTATAGCATCTTACAATATTTAGTAGAAAACACCAGTATATCATAAAATGCCTCCTATAAGGTATGCCTGTGAAAGATGGGAACCACTATGAACACAGATGGGATAAACTCCGTTTGTTGTACTTTGCTAATTGGAAATATGAGTTTACTTAACACCCACAGAGATCCACTGAGTTGTGGTCAAAACCAACTAAAGGTATGTTTGGGTTACATCGTTAGGGAGAGTTGGGATGAACAACAGAATAATACTGAAGCAAAAATTAGTGGGATTTAAAAAGAATTTGAAAAACTAGAAAAGAAATGGCCAGCAAAGGGGAGCACAGACACATAAGCCATCTGGTGTCTGTGTACACCTGCAGCTAACACCTTGAAAAGAAACTACATGGAAGTGTGTTGCTATACCTGTACTTGGTGCCACGGGTGAGTTCTGGCTAGAAAGATGCCCAATAAGAGAGAAACCCAGCTACGTTCATCGCACGTGTAGTTTCAGCTGAGTCCAGGAGTTGTGGCTATGGTTAACAGATGACATTACCAGAAAGATGCCCTGGAAAACCAGAACTGTCAGAGATCAGTGGGGTTTGCCACAGCCCAAAGGATATGCTCAAGTCACCGGTGCAGTACCAAACCAGGGATAGGGATAATACAGCCCAGCGCTCCCTTCTGATGAGTAAACCAGTAACTAAAGTTCAGTAAGCCAGAACTGAGCAATCATATAGCATTCTTCATGTATCAGTAAAGATCCCCCCGTCCCCGTTCTGAGATACGCCTGTAACGCAGTGGCTGTTGCAAAGCCGGCTGCCAGAAAGGCAGAGCCATCAGTGTGCCAGTCCTTGCTGCGGGGACTGCCAGTTCTAGGAAGAATCCAACAAAAGAACGTCACGTTTTCTGACTAGCTCTTCTTTATCTTCAGAATGATGAAGTGCTACCAAAGCTATCTAGGACCAATTTGTACTTTTCATTTGTAAGACTCTCCAGAAAAAGACCATCCAGGAAGAGCTGCTGTGTCATGCACGTAGGGGCTGGGAGATGTATCATGCAGAGAAAGAGCATCCACACAAGGCAATAACCTTACCTAGCGAATTCTCCGCCCTGGGCTTGTGCCTGGCCTGCAATTGCATCCATGATAGCATCTTGGGAATACATGCTGATCGGGGTGTTATACTGGGCGTGAATTATCGTCGCCTTGCCGCCTAGGCCCTTCACCTCAATGGGTTTGTGTGTAGACAGGGCAGAGTCCTTCAGGACATTGGGGTTGAAACGCTCCGTGAACTCCGTGCTGGGTTATGCAGGAGTGAGGTTCCACAGGGAGGGGAAGAAAGGAGAAAGGAGTGACAGTTAAGTGAGAGAAAAAGCATCAGCAGAGGAGTGTGTGGCATCTCACCGCGAAAGCGTCTGCTCAGAGGGTAGGAGACAACGTAAGGAACAAGTAACGGTTAAAAGCTGGCCATGCTCATGGATGACATTTTGGTGTTGGCTCACAGATAAACAAAGAGAGAAATGCTGGCACGGCTGTCACTGTACAAACAATCATAACAAATCCCTAAGTAGTTATGTGATGCATACATTAGAAATCTGTTCTTACAGGCATATGTACATGCAAGTGAATACAAACACATACACACACATGTATATGTGTGCCCAGTGATGTACACACATATTTCAGAGAATTCCCAGCTTAATCACTGTATCCATTCATTCCTTCAAAAGGCTCTTACAAAGTGCTAGCAAGTGCAATGGGGCAAAGAGATGTCAGGTCCCCTGGTGTTTAGAAGGTTCCAGTACTTTCTGCTTGGATTATTAATCATAGTGAAATTTAGTACTTGTGTTTTTTCATGCCAAGACTAAATTAATCTTCTCCAGTTGTCTGTGCAGCCAGCCCCAGCAGGATGTCTCAGATCAGAAGGTCCTACCCTGCAACCAGCAGGACAACTGCAGCTGGAGGAGTAGCCGCCGTATTTTCCAGTGGCCATGCTTATGAGGAAGGATTTTCATTAGAGAAATCGAGCCCCAAGCAAGTTAACTGGAGCTCCCGTTGCAACAGAACGAGTCCGTTCAACGCCAGACCACAGCTCAAGTGCACCTGGCTTCCTCCTAGCACCTGGTTGTACACCCTTCTACTCCTAGAGTTAGGACTGAGTATTGCCTGGAGTTTCAGAGAGAAAGCTACACCTCAGGTGTCAGCCACTGCAGTACCTGCTCTGCCCTAATGTATGGGACATCAGCTGGATCTCTGGTCTGATGCCAGCAGTATGGATTCTGTAAGGTCACCAAACTGGGCAGTCTGAGTCCTGTCCTCAGGGAAATAACGGGCAGTTCAGGAAGGTTTAATTTTGAACTCAGCCCAAAAGGTGGAAGTGGATCTATCTTCCCCAAAAAGCAATTCTGAGAATCTAATCCCGTTTGATCGGAACAATTTTCCTTTTCAGTTTAAAACCAACACAAATTTATCAACTCCTGTGACTGAACAACATCTTCTCTGGTTGGCTATTGGACCCTTAGGCTACCTGTCTGCTGTGGGCTGGCCGCTGAGGTTGTCTGAGTGTTAAATCTGAACTGTCAGCCCAGCATGGAGGAAAAAGAAAAATCAAATAAAGCTGGCAGCCATCTGGCTTCATCTTCCAGAGATGACCAAAGGTGAAGTGCCACCTCTGAACCCAGCCCAGGATTCCACTGAACTTTCGGCGTTCTGTGGGGTGGGATGCCCTGACTGGAGATGGACACTACGAGATACAGTCACCCATCACTCAAACGCCAACTGTAACAGTGACAGCCACATGCTCACGGAACAGACATAAATACACACATGCTGTACGACAGCCACAGCCTCAGTTACACACGTCAGCATGACAGGCAGGGGAGAAGCTGCACTGTGCATTCAAAGAATGAAAACCAACTTCTTAGAAAGACATTTTCACATTTAAGGTGTCTCTCCATGAACTGTTCATCAACTATGACGACATTATCATTACACTGACATCACCTGCTGAAGGGTGACATGCAGAGCGCTGCAGGTTGCCAGTCTCTTGGCTTCAGCATGCACATGCCTTGCTCTGACAACGATATGTCTTTCCTTTGTAACACCCAGAATGGTCAATTAGGAGCATACAGGTCCTCAAGACCCTGACTTGAGTGCTTGCTTTCTTTCCCCTCCAGGGTATTGAAGAGGTTCTAAACCCAAGATCCACAGAGACTGTGTAAAGGATGGAGGTTAAATATGCCACTTTTTGAGAATAAAGTTCAAAGCAATTGGTTTCCACAGTCAGTTGCAAAAGAAAAAAAAAAAAAATACACTAGTGATCTTGGAACCACCTAAGCATCCCTCGTGGTGGCAGCAGGAGTGATTCAGGCTTTCACTGGTGATATTTGAAGAGTTTCAGTGACGTCTTTTAAGAGGTTTTAGTCACATCACTCATGCCAAGGCAAAACTTTCATCACAGTTAACAGTATTCCCATAAAAATAAGAGAAAAGGGTATGGATTTTCAACTGCAGTATTCCTTACAAATCTGGAAGTAAACAGAAACTATTACTGCTTGTGAGGGGCATTGTGTCCTGGGACACAGTGGCAAAGGTATGTCCCTAGACACAGCTGGAGCACCTCTGCAAGGTGAGGGGGATGTTTCTGTCAAGCTGGGAAAGGTTCAGGAAAAATAAATCCCAAAGCAAGTAAGATAGAAAACGCCCCTAGAACATTACTCCTGCTTTCCAAGAAAATGACAACAGAATCATTATCCATGAGAATTGTGCAGAGTTTTGTCACTCCAAAGGAGTTACATCAGTTGCATGACATCACACCCACAGCTCATTAAAATCAGCAGACAATGCTGGATCAGTGTGAGTTGTACGTATTAAATACTATTTCAACTGCACATATGCTACTACTTCTTACCTTGTCAGTTCAAATTGGACATTTAACTACTCTGGTTATTTATTTTGGCTCAATTTAACCCAGTATGTCCATCAATTTCTGAAAAACATTCCATTCAGACAGAAAGCAAGAATTTGGAGACAGTCCTCTGCCCTCAGAAGACTAAACACCAAAGCAGAGGATTCTGTGAACTCCCCTCATTTGAGCAGATCAATGGCATTTTCAAATCAACAGCTGCTGCTTCCCTGGGTGGCAGGTTTGCCAAGGTAAACAGCTTTTTAGATCTTTTCCATATCAGTATCCCAGACCAACCTGAATAGGAATATTAGTAGAGTGGGACTTTGGAAATTAATCACATCACTAGTAATGCACCAAAAAAAGGCTCGGATAAGGCCCCCCAAATTATGAGGGCGCAAAGACTACTTATAAAGAGTTAGGAGGAATTAAACCCAGCCTGTAGCAACAAAAATCTCTGAAAGCATTTGCAAGAACCGAGCAAGCTCAGACTCCAGCTCCGTTTGTGGCATCAGAACACCCCCAAGAAGTGTGGAACACGTGGCCATGGCAGGAGCAGCACCACTGGACACCAGTGGCAGCCCATGGTGCTTGCCATACCAGTAAAGTTTCTCAAAAAATACTTCCACTTGCAGGCAGACATAGCAGGAACACAAGGGATCATGCTGCCCCAGAAAGCAAATCTTCACACACAGAGCGTAAAACAAATACTTGGCACCACTATACAGAAGGGATACTAACTTGGCAGCAGTGTTGGTTATGACCTAAAAGAAGAGAAAGAGAGAACAAAAAACATCAAAATCAACCCAACAAAAAAAAGTTAATAGCTTTTAGAGAGCAAAGGGCAAAAGGTATTTACAAAAGCTCACTGAAGCTTTTTTTCAGAGCACTGACAAATAGGAACAGAAAGTAGATGTATGCCTAAAAACCCCAATGTGATGAAGAAAGGAAAAAACGTAGGGATTACAGTTGATCCACTAGGACTTAGTAGGGTACCATGGCATTTTGGCTGACCCCTGAGCATGATTTTATTGATGTACATCCCTAGAAGTACTATTATCAAAGTGTAGGGAGGGAGGGAAGCACGAGGCATTTGCAGAGCCTAGTCCCATCTGAAAATAGCAAGTGATGCTGGAGATTATATTCTCCCTCAGATACTAAAAATTCAGGGATGAAGTCTGTTCTTGTCAGGCTGCCCTCAGAGCTGGTTATTGCAAGATTGATTTTTTAGTCTTTTATATTCTGGAGAATATCCAAAGAATACACTGGTGGATGTTTTAAATCTAAAATGAAGGAAAATGCCTTTGTGTTTAACAAACTATTGGCCTAAATTTGGCTCTACCTGTGTTATGCCAACAGTGGTGTAAGCCAATTCATTTCAGACTAGTTGTTTCTAATTTATTCCCCATGAAATGAAGCAAGCCCATGCATTACATGGGGAGGGGGGGAGGGTTAGATATCCCTCTCAGGGTATTTCATTCCCTCTGGTACATACACATATGAAAAATCCCATGTTCAAGCTGCATCCTGCTTCGCTGCATAAACGAGAAGTGACGGTGGCTTTGCAGTAAGCCCACAGAACACAGTACAACACTGACCGTAGGCCTCGTGTGGGCCAGAGCTGGGGGGACAGACAGTGTGCTCATAACTCTGTGGTTTGCATGGATAGCACTAATGGGCTGCTGTGATCATTTTAACTGAGTGTTTCCAAAGCTCAGAAAACTCACAGTTTGCTCTTACATTCTTTGCTGAAGAATGATTCCTACTTTGCCCAAAACAAAGGCTGCAGGCTCAGGTAACCACCAGCCCCTCCCATCTCACTGCGCCCAACGGGCTCTGGGACTCCCAACTGCTCTGACACGTCTGCATCCGGGACTGGCACGAGTACCGGACAGCAGCGTTAGTTACACTGACAGTGACATTCAGAGTGGATTTGTCTCCTCCTGCTTTTACCTCGTGGAACCTTTGATATTAGAGCTTCTTTCTGCACACAGGCCTTATGTGCTGGCTCATTCAGGTGCCCTTTTCATGACCAAAACTGCTCGAATGAGCCAAAGCTGCAGGAAAGTCTCTGCCCCTGTGCATTCCCATGGAAAAGCAATCACAGATCACCTTACTGCTCTTCAGATTCTGGGATTCGAGAGTTTTAACTCCATAAACCCCACATTAAGCCAAATATATCAGTCTGTTACAGGAACCAGTAGAGATATATTAGGAACAAGCTGTAGCCTGTAAGCATGTCAGTGATCCTACATCCATTTTAGGTATGTGCAGGACAGCTGGACACTCATTTACAACGAAACGTAGTGTAAGAGTATCATTTCCTGAAGTGGACTCGGATGCCTGCTGTAATCTTCTAACCCAGGCCCCTGCCTTGCACACAAAACAATATTTTAAAGACAGAAGTGCTGTCCCTAAGACACACCTTGATTAGAGGAACCACTTGTTTGCTACAAAAATATGTCCAAAGGTAAAACTTGTTATTATGTGCTCACACTAAGAACGGTTCAACACCCACATGGCTCAGTAAAGGTCTTTGCTATATGAAGAGGGTGCTACAGCTTCCTGCAAAAAGCACAAAGCTTTGCTTCTCCTTCTGCTTAGTATGTGATGAGAAAATTCTCTCCCGTTCAGGGCCACACGTTATTTCAGCTTGCGTCTAAATACGGCCATGCCTGAAACACCCGCCTTGCTGCTCACAGAGGTCACACAGTGAGAAGCTCGTAACCCAAGCCACCTGGCACGTACTCGTGGGACAGGTATTTACTGCCCTTGACCTACAATGTGAAAAATAACTTACTCTGGAATTAAAAGAACCACGTTACAAGCTCTGACTCACTCTTCGTATTTATTAATACTCCCCTTTCCAGAGCTTTCAGCACATCAAGTTGCACACCCTTAACAGGCTGCCTCTATTTCACACCCTGGCCAGGGTGATAAAGCTTTAATGTAAAAGGTTATCGGAGAAGCAGATGCTTTGTTAATCTTTGAGGATCAAGGAAATAATCTCAAAATTAATTTTAGCTTTCTGATAGGATTTTCTGAAGGTTTAGCTAAACCTCTAAGCACAGTTCACACAGCTGCATTCACACGAGTTGGTGAAGAGGACATAAGGCTGAAATATGAAATACACCTTACATCCAACCCCCAGGCCTGAAGGTTCTCAGAGCAATGTCCATACCGCTACGTGCAGGCTCATGAACGCATGACAGATTCTTGGGTTTGGAGCACCACATCTTGACAGTCTTTACACAGCATCTCGTGTTGTACTACACGATGAGAAGGTCCACAGCTGATGCTGCAGAGCTCACCGGGCTTTCCTTCTGCCCTCTTCACACGTGCTCAAAAGAGTTATAATGAATCATCTAAACCACATGAATCATCTAGAATGTCTACATGCTCTTTATAAGGATAAAATATCCTCACTCTGCTACAACTTACTCCCCCGTGGTTTTACTCTTGCAAAGAGCTGCTGCAGTGGGATATAAAGTACTTGAGAACACGTATTTGCTATCAGACCTCAAGTGGATTGTCTGGACTTTCTTGTTCTCCTCATACAGCCTAGTCCCTAGTCTCAAAAAACACTTCTCTCCATATAAGAAATTTATCTTCATTTTTAGTAAAGAAAAATAAATTACAGATTTGTTTGGAAATTAGTACGTGAAGGCAGAAAACTTATGACAACCCGTTTCTCATTGCTTTGTCTCATGTGTTGTAGTCCAAGCTCCTCGCTTCACGAACCTACTAACGGAACGGTTGATCTGCATAGTGTAACACTGAAAAGCTTGACAGCATGGGATCAAACTGTCTGTGCAGTATCTAGAGATCAGTCCTTGTTCTGTACAAGTTAAGAGCAAAGCTAACAGATGTGAGACAGACACTGTTCAAACCAGAGGATGCAGAATATTGCAATTGTGACTCGGGTTGCACAGGAAAGCCAAGACATTAAGGCAGGAATCGCAGCGGGATGCTCCAGCAGACTAACATGTCTGATTTGCTGGCCAAAGCAATTTCTCTTTAGGGAAGTAGTGAAGATCAGCTCTGTTGACAGCGGCTTCTGCAACGGCCAACAGTGATCCCTGGTTCTGTGTGGCCACATGCAGGAGTGTAAATGGCTAAATGCCAGAACCCTGGGGTGGTCACAGTTACGTCAGTCCTACAGCTCCTCCTCATGCACTGGTGACTATTGCCAATCTGTATCACAATGGAGATACCAAAGACCAAGAGTTATTCTGCAGTGTCTCTGTGTGTATGTTTTGGGGGGTACTGGAAAACTTAACGCTTGTTCCAGACCTTCATCACAATTACCAGACAAAAGCACATTAGGGTAGCTACCATTACAGTCATTTTTCAACAGATTCATCACTTACTGAAATATTAAATATTTAAACATGTTACCTACCCTCTAGGAAGTCCACCTTCCGAAGCCCTTCGGTTGAGACTCAATTTATGCATCTCAGCCATTTCCCTTAGAGTCTCTGCTGAGTACAGGCCAATAGGGTTGTTATATTGCCTCGCAGGGCTCAGCTGGTGTAAAGGGCTACTGCCATCAGCCAGGACTGGGCTGAGTTTGGAGCCTAGATTGCTCTTTGCAGGTGAAATGTCAGGAGTCACAGACTGAGAGGACATGGAGGATTTAACTGTGGTAGTCTTTAAGTAGGAAGAACTATTTGAAAAGCTGATCTCTTGCTTGTTGAGGAAGCCTGAAAACGTTCCATTGGTTGCTAAAATACTACCCACAGGCCCAGTCGCTGTGTTAGTTAGAGGACTGAAGGTTGTTCTGTTGCCATTGAGTTCCCAAGCAGGTTCCTGTAGTAGCAAACATGCAGGCCAAGAAAAAAAAAAAAGAGCAATCATAGAACACATGCAAAAACAACGTATCTGCAATTACTGCTTTCTAAACAGATCAAAAAACTTGCAATAAACAGACTGGGCCCAAAGCATCCAACCTTTCAGGGAAGGTTTTACACAAAGAAACGCATTGCTTCAACATAAGGGAAGCAAAACATACTCAGGCAGTTTTTAACTCGGTTTTAGTTGAAATCAACAAATAAAGCTTAACATCAAAAGAGCATTTGCAGCTACTCAACCTCACAGCAGCAGTTCTACACAAAGACAATGCTGTCCATTAGTTTCTAGTATAAATAAGAAATCTTATTAAACACGTCTTGAGGTCAGAGTCACTTGAGATAATATACAAACATGGAAGTCAATGACGTTACTGTAGAAACATAACGATCCTCAGTGCCACCATTGTACTTGCCCCGAGCACACTTCAAGTTGCTGAAGCCCACCCCTGCCTGGCTCTCACAGCCCTGCTTCATGCTCGTTAGGCCATGCAGCACGGTTAGAGGGCACACCTACAGGACCAGAGCACACGTAGAGTGCAGCGGACCGGACGCGCCTGTTCTGGCCAGTCCCCTGGAAGGAATGTGTGCACCCGAGTGTCGGTGGTGCATGTGTGATCCCGGGTCACGTCCCAGATAGTATCCCTAACTAGGACAGCAGGGGGTCATGTCTTAGTCGAAGTCACAGGAATGTCTCCTGCCATCACTGTGCCCGCAGAAGTCTATGCTGGTGCTCAGATGAGAAATGCTCCACCAAACCTCAGCCTGTCACCGTGCTTCAGTTTCAGAAACGATTTTGGTGCTGATGAAGCTTAGCAAAGGCAAAGTAAAAGGTAATATCAAAAAAGAAAAATACTGCTTTTTCAACACCACAATGCAGGAAATAAAAGTTGTCACATGAGTTCTGAGGAAGTTTCCTCTAAATTTTCTGTGCTCATGGTGCTTAAAACACCCTGTCACTGCTTGAAGCTCATTCTGATGCAGCACCATCTCAGTCCTTAGGACTACAAGGACTCGTCACTTTGGGGAAGCACAGAGCACCCTTATGGTCAAAATGCCTCATTTCCTTCCTAGTGCCAGCAGTGTGCAGTGGCCACAGCTCTGTACTCTCTGCAAGTCTGCCTACCTGCAGAACGGGCAATTTTATCAGAGAGGAACACAAACGACACTTTCAGGTGGACATTTTATACCTCTAGTCTCAGTTTTCTCACCTGCTAAAGGCTCCATGATTGGAACACGAATAGCAAGATTTAACATTGGTTATTACAAGTATCTCTGATTTTTACCTTTAGAACCCAGCATCCCGAATGCCAGACCTCATTAGCACATTTTACAATAATGAATTATATACTTTCAAAGTTATTTTACTCTTTGCTTCTGTTTGTCTGTAATTATGTGCTTTGGATTAAAAAAAATCCACAGCTGAGGTACCAAACAAACTGTTTGAATGCTTTGCAACTCACAGTTTCCAACCGACAATTTATCTCAGAAGCTCCTGTCTCCAGGCCATAGCTCAGGCTACATTGCCCTTGCTACAGGAGAAGGATCACTTCGACCCATGTGACCTCTCCTTTTGGACCTCAGTATGCTGAAGCCACAACTGGTACTCAGCTGCCGTCATGCTCACAGTTAAGAGGCCCCCAGTGATCCCGGCAGCATCCTGTGGTCCAGCCCTATGGGAAAGGCACAGGCAGGGGACATTGTCCTGAAGAAGAGATGGAGCCCATAGTCTGCCTGCAGTGAAGGCTGGTACAGGAGCAGGTGGTGGCCTGCTGCGACGCTTCACCTCATTCGGGCTGATGCTGCTTCAGCTGCCATCTTGCCCATCCTCAGATGCTCTCTCCCGCTGCCTCACGTGGAACATAGGCCTGGGAATAAGCTGCCCTCCGACTTTCTGCTTCTGCTGGTATCGGCTGTCATTAATGGAGTTTTCTGATTTTGATACTAAGGCCCAGCAGAAAGACAAATGCTCTATATTCTCCTCTTGGATTTTTCTATATTGCATAGTTAAGTTTAGGGAGATTAACTTTGAAATATCAAGATAATGTGTCCTAATTAATTAAAATTGCTTGCAAACCGCCCCCCAACCTCTAAAGGTCCAAGGATATAATTAAGTATAATTATCAATATACTTTAATGTATAAGTTATATATATGTTATATAATATTATGATTGATAATCATCAAATACTTTTATGATTTTTTGAATCAAAAGGTAAGGCAGATGAAATGAACTCAGAACATTTTTCTTAGTACTACACAGGCAGAGCTTTTAGCTGGCCATTAACAGCTGCCTGAGGCTGTAGAAACAGATAATCCTAAAAGCATTTTTCAGACTAAATTCCTTTATAAATCCATACATTTAAATTACATGCTCCAGTCATTGTACCCTGACATGGAAAACAGCAACCAACCAACCTTTAAGCAGCCTACTGCAAGCTTGCAACTATCACTGAGCTAACAGAAAACAGGGACTCAACCTGGTTAAGTTGTGTTGTGAAAGAGGCACAGACCTGGCCATCTTCATAAATTAAGTCACTGCTTGTGCAGACGAGTTCCATGCTAGGGGACAGGGATGAAGCAAATATTAAAAAATAACAGTATTACAGGCAATAGAGAAGAAAAAGGATATACCTTATGTATAAGAATTTATATTTGTTTCCCTGAAAACCCTGTGGCTTTTATCTAAATTAACTGTGGGTGTCCGTCCTAAACTCCATAATCTGACTCTGAAGTAGCAGTTCCAACTGCTCCTGAGAGAGAGGCCAGAGAGTTCCTTCCACTCACGCATTTTCCTCCTGGTGTTACTGGACACTAAGAGCAGGCAAAGGGAAAGTTATAGGGCTGCCATAAAAAGTGATGGCTGATGATTTTGCTCACCTTTACGACAGGGATGGAGTTCTGGTTTCACTCCTCAATACATTTCAAGCTGGGTACGTGGGTGCTGGTAACTGAACACCAGAAGCCCCGAGAACCCGGCAGTGCCGGTCAGCATCCCCTGCTGTGAGATAATGTCTGCGTCCCTTTTAAGGTTGATTTCCCTGTGTGCGGTGGGAAAGGTGTGAAATAGGAAGCGCCACGAAAGCAGTGTCCAGTGTCTTCTACAGGATTACTGCCTGCCATCTGCTTATTTAGCTCTTTCCTTTTGTGACTGACAATCTCCCATTCAGTCCATTCCCCAAAAGACATTCTAGGCTTCCTTTTTCTCCATTTCGGTGGCATTTCTGAAACCATTTCTGCACGGGAAGGTCGGATTTCTAACCCTGAGCAGCAGCACAGCTTTTACCATTTCATCACACGAAACGCAGCCAGCAGAAACAAACGTTCCCCTGTTCCCAGCTCTCCCATCCCGTTCTGTCTCACGGCCCCAGAGGCTGGAAAAGCCAGCGATCATTTATTTCCATCTCCGCAGGTCCGATGCTGCATTCGGCCGACCAGAAGAGGAGGCTGTGACACCGAGCAAAGCGCTGCTCCCCTCGGAAGGATGCTGAGATCCTGCAGCCAGCCCTGCCGCCAGGGGCACGGCCGCTTCCACTCCCAGTGCCCACTCCCAGCTTACACCTGACACACGTACAGGAGTCTCAAACACTTGGGGACAGGAGGAGCCCAGGGATCAGCTCGGTGTCCGTTCTGAAATATTATTATCCTTTTCTTTACAAATAATTTTGCTGAAAGGCAAGTGCTGCTTCTTATTTCTCAGATAACTGAGAAACAGATTTGTGTTGGAAGGCACAATCCCAGCGTTTGAGGGCCCCTTCCTCCGACAGCCCGCGTTCCATTTATCTCCTGAAACGCCCGTACAGTCCTTAGTCACCTTTTGCACTTCTGGGAGAAGAATTTTACTGCTCTACTAGTGAACTTGACCTCCCAACACGCCCAAGAAGCAGCTGCTGTTGCTTTGTACTTTGCATGGAAAGAAGGAAGTGGAGCAACCACAGCATTAAATGACTGCTCAAAGACACCCAACAAATACCCTTTGGCTCAGCCAGCTCTTCCATCCTGTGCTTTACTTAAAATGCCAATCGCCTCTTCATCTGTTTTCTCTTAGGCACTTAGGTTCCCAAATGTGCTAGGAAACAAACCATAAACATTAGGAGATCCTCACTAGGACTGTGAAATGAGTGTGTTTGGCACTGTCTCATAAACAGGGCAATGCACAGTCATATTAAAATTAGAGTCTGTCTTAATGCCTTTATGTAAAGGGACAAATGATAAAGCTACAGTTAAGCCTTAAAGCTTCAGCTTGGACCTTCTGAACTGCACTGAGCTGATTCTTCACCTCTGGGGTGTCCCCCTGAAAAGCTGCAGAACTCACTGACTGGTGATGGCTTAGTCTGAACCCTTGGACTGATGCTTACTCTTATTTTATTGTAATGCTTTCAGCACTAGTTATGCCTTTTCTTCCAGCTATGCCACACCTGTGCAAAAGACTTAGATCTTTTGACTGAATTAAAAAGATTTGACCAAACTAAATGAAAATTGTTTCAAGTTTGAGGTTAGTCAGATAAGGAAATAGTGAAACTGCAAATCAGTCAAACTTTTCTTTGCAATACTGGTCCTACAGCTCAGTTGACACCACACTTGTAGTGGAAGAACTTGTATCATCCATAACATTTACCAGCTCGAGAGAGCCAGGAGGGAATGACTGTTACCTGGGGAGTGTAGAAAAAGTTCTATCATGGGGAAGCACTCGGGGGTGGGGGGGTGTTATACCTTCTGATATCTTTGCAAAACAATGTACACTTATTTTTCTAACACAAAAATAAACCATGACCATAGCAGACAAAGAAGAAACACATGCTTGAAAAATTAGTGGAAGCTCCAATCAGATCAGCAGTAATGCACAGGAGAATTTATGGTTTAAACAGACACTGAACTTGCACATGCAGATGTTTTAGCTAATGTTGCCATGCCTTAACCTTGACTCAGAAAGGTGAGAAAAACTCCTCTGGATGTTAGAGGACAACTGTGTCACGGCTGTCTTGCAATGTAGCCTTTTGCTGTTTTTAAATGCAATCAAATTCATCTCATGTGAACCATCAAAGCCTAAACACTGTCAAGCAGGGATGTGGAGGTGACATCTTCTGCAGACATGTCACAGAACTCTTCCTTTCTACAGAGATACTGTTGCTAGAAGTATTAAAGGGACAAGCAAAGAAACCGCCCATGTTAAAGTATATTTACAGTAACACACCTTATTGCAACATCCTCATGCCGCTGTGTGTACCAGCAAAGACTATTTACTCTGGCTTTTGACACTTCTTCAGCAGTTCAACCCCTTCATTCCTTTCCACACCACCAGAGAAGAATTATTCTGCAGTTAAAATCAGTGTTGTCTACTAGAGACACAAACATCTCTCCTTCTGACCTGCAAAGGGCCCCTCACCCTAGCGCACACCTTACTGCCTACTGGTAGATACCCTGTTTCCCACCATTCCATTCCATTCCATTCCATTCCATTCCATTCCATTCCATTCCATTCCATTCCACCAGTCCATCTCTGCCAGCTGCACATACTGACTGTAGCCCATTCAGACCAGGCTGCCTCTGACATCTCCTAGAAACCTTTCCTGAGCGCTCCTGCACAGAATGCTCAAGGGTGAGGCAACATGCTCCTGCACAAGGGTTGGGTCCTTTGATCCTTTGGCCCTCACCTCTCTCTGAAGGGTTAAAATGGGAAACATGAAGTGACTTTATGCCTTGCACGCCAAAGGCCCTTTCAGGACCTTTAGAAACACCCTACAGTGCATGGAGTTAATTTTCCTATAGGGTAAACAGCTAAGAAAAATGTTTTGTGTGGTGAACAACATGGATACCTAAAGCAGTAATTTTAAAACTGACTCTTGTCAGGGAAGAGATGCACCTAATCCAGAACCACAAGAATCTGGAGGTATAAAAGCTTTTATGTGCCCAGGGTGGAAGCAGGCAAATTCTTCCTACCTGTGCAGGTGCTACTGAGGGTCCCAACTGAGAGCTGTCAGTCTTTGTCTTGGTGAATAACCCTGAAGAGACACATCTACTTGCTGCCTTGAAAACTAATAGCAGTCTGTGTAGTTCTTGATGGAAACTAAGTGATTTCTCCCCTCTCCTGTCCCTATTACTTTGCTAGTGCAGTCCAACACCAGTCTAACTAAAAGAATAATCTATTGGTTTTGTTGTTGCAATTTCACAGGACTGTTTGGTGACTCTTACAATGACTCTCTCCAAGATAACTTTTATCATGGTATAAGCAGAAACAACTCTAAGCAAGTTAAATACTTAATTTCATCTTCACTTGCCAAAAGGTTTGCAGGAGCCACAGCAAAAGAACATTATTTCTGTCTTAACTAATAAACGTCAAATTTCAAATGTAACAAAATATGATGCAGTCAAAACATTCTCCCCAACTGCATTCTCCTCTGTTAGTGTGAACATGTTTACAGGGATGATGCTACCTTCTGAGTTCTGAATCCAGAATGCATGGTGTTCATAAAAACTACTTAAAATTGATCTATGGTAGTCAGAACTGTCAAAACCAGTAGAACATTGCCTAATTCCCCATGTATTTTGATCTTCAGTGTATTTTATTTATGTTACGTGCTGGGGATGACACTGACACACACAGAAAGGAGATTTTACCTCCTCTCCATTTGTCTAATTAAATGTGTCAGCAATACAAATGTCTGCCCAGTGCTTGAGCCTAAGGATATACATCATCTTTCAGGTATCCTTGATCCTCAGTGCCTCCAAAGATACAGATGAGGGGTTGCTGGGGACAGTGAGTGAACACTGTTTATTATAATATGAACATGAATTTTACAGAGATGATGAGCTTTGACAACAGAAACCAAGCCATCCATTTCCTCTGCCACTTGCTGTTATTCACGAAATTGACTTCTATTTTTTTATTGTCATGTCTTGTGAATAACGTGACAAGAATGCAGTATGATGCAAGCTTTCAAATGTCCTCCCTCCAAATCAGCGTCTTGCCAATTGTAGTCAAGGTTTGGGTACACTGAGGCACAGTCCAATGCAATTTGCCCAGGAATCTACAGAAGCAAATGTGTATTCTGAGCAGCCTCAGTGGCCCCTTGGAGCCTAGATAAAAAACTGCTCAGGATGGGTTAGACCAGATCTCATGGGAGGACGGGTGGATGCTTTGGTTCCGCTCATCAGAAATTAGCAAGACAGAAATCACTACTACATCACATTGGGGCAGTCTTGCTGCCTGTGCATTCCTTCAACGTTTCCCCATTTGGGGGGGAGG
>VXBZ01010668.1:188456-295707 GCA_013399135.1 Heliornis fulica
TCCATGTATACTCCTCACCCCCCCCCTCCTCTCCTCTCCTCTCCTCTCCTCTCCTCTCAATACGGGTTCTCTTTCTTAACTTAATGAAGTCTGAAAAGAAGATGATGTCATTTTATGACAAGCACTTCAATTTCAATAACTCTGCTGATATGGGTGTCAAAATTTCTACTTCTTCCCACCTACCTAAATATCTTGTTACTTGAAGAGCACTTGACTGACTCGGTGAGCACAAGGTTCATTAGGAGTCAGGAGGATTAAGAGGAGCTGCCTGTCTCAGGAAGGACAGCAAAAGAGTGCAGTGATGCACTAGCAGTGTACACTGTGTCCTCAGGGGAGCAGGAGGTGACATGACCTAATCGATAATCACTCTTTTTCATCTTCACGTGGCTTTTTTATACCTCATGTTCACCACTCAGTTCCTGTCTTGCAATTCTCAGGACAGCTAAAATCAACATTTCTTTTAGTGTTTTGCTTTTATTTTATGTGAGCACATGCTCACACCTTTTAAGCATCTTAACAACTGCATGTGAAAATACCAACCACTAGAAAATGAAAAAAGGGTCAAGTCAAGTGCACAGGAAAACAATATACCAGATGAAATCAGGGTTGTAAAACATTTTACATACTTTTCTTACCAGCTCATTGAAATGGAGTGGTTCCTGAGTGGAGTGGGCACATAGGACACAAAGCACTGGAGCATGACTGGGCTGTTTTAATGCAGTAATATTCCTGACAGTTTGGTGGGGTGGGAAGAGGCATAATAGGGACAGGCTAAATACTACTCATGGTTATCAATTTGAGGTGTCCATTTAATTAAGTGCTAAGACCAGTAATGTGTCAGTTCAATTTTCACCTAAATAATGAATTAAGAAGCCAGACAAAAGCTTCTTGTTTCCAAGTCTGTCACACAAAACTTGAGTCTTGTACTACCACGGTTTCGTTCTCTAAGCCCTGCCTGGGACATCAGCAAATAGTGACTCCAACGAGAACCACAAAGCCCCAAACATTTCACAGTACTTTGCATATCAACACGATCACTTAGGGCAAAGATGGGACCTACTTTCCTTCTCTGAGTCTGCAATAAAAGTGAAATGTATTTCCATCAGCAGTTTTGCTCTCTCTATATCAATGCCAAATGCAAATATTAGTATTTGGCTGGATGACTGATTTGTTAATTATTTCCCTGCACTGTGCAGCACTCAGACTGTAAGACAGGCCATTATGTTTTCCAGACCTGACATTCATACCCACAGCAATATATGAACCAAAACTTCCGATGAATAAATGGCACCGTCCTAAAGGGAAGTTGCTATCCAAAAAGATATGAAATGGAATTTGTTTGGCAGGATGCAACACCCTTTTCTTCTTACAAGGGACCTGAGTCAGGGCCTCTGTAAACTCTGTGGGATAGAAAGGAAAAGGGAAGAATGGAAGGAAGGAGGGAAGGAGGGAAGGAGACCTGAAGAGAGTGTGCATAAAGCTGAGACTTTTGGAAAGAAGCAGGAACTAAAAAATGCTGGAGTAGCGAATTATACTCTCCTGGTCTCTTTCTGACCCCTTCTACTTTTGCATGGCTTGTTGCATCTTCTTTACTCTTCTCCTCCCTCCTGCTATGCAAAACCCCTTCTTCCTCGAGCTGCCCACGTTCTGCCCTCCAGCCTATTCCCTCTTGAACAGAGCAACTGGCTGCTGATGCCTCCATCTCCTCTTAGATGACTGGCTACCAACCCTACAATTCCTCCATCCCAGCAGCTCCTACGGACAGATGGGAAGGTTCTGCAGCTCTGGTGTGTGTGTGACCATTCTCCAAAGAGCACTAAGTAGGGTGCTGAGCACATGCCTCACACTCACCTGACACACACAGCAAGCTCTACAATTAACCTCCATGGATCACAGACAGCTCTTTCTGCAGCCTAGTTAACTTTTCTTGCTTCCTCTTCCTCCTGTCTTTGCACTATTTTAAACCATTTCCAAAGCTTTCCTTATCACTACCAAAACCTCACGTAGCCCATACAGAAAGGTGGGGTTTTCCCCAGGAAGTTTTGCCCAGTTATAGAACTTACATCTGACATGGATGTAATCTGCATGTAGAGGTGTATTGCCATTAACTCTCTTGAAAAAATACATTGTATCACACCCCTAAATTTGTTTCTAACTAATAAGCTGACTGTAAGAATATGACAATGATCTTGTTTTAATGCTGAATTACCAAATAGATCACTTGGCTATACAGTAATTTACTACAGCTCACAAAACCTGGCTGACATCACTAGATTCTCATTCAAGTCTCTCTCATAGCTAGGTTGCTTCAAGCTGATATATTTTACAAGTTTTGCTAGATTACAATCACAGTGCTGCTTACCTTCACTTTTAATGTGAACCCAAACCAAATTCATATTTGACTTCAGATTTCGTTACAGGAGGTCTGCCCAGCTTTTCTAGTGATCCATACCAGCTCAATCTGAATAGCACAGGAGTCACCAATAAAATACATTTTAACTGGCCTGAAAAAAGTTCTACTGGAGGAAGAATACGGCTTCTTTTCACTTTCTTCTTCCCATTTACATGTTTTCTACGGCAACTACTAATCAATTCAAAGCATCCCATGTTCCTCTCAAAGCTTGCTTTAGAATAACAGCAGAAACACTAACATGAACAGGAGTGGTACTTTCAGCACAGACCAGGCAAACCCACAATGCTTCAAATACTCTGAAATATATAAGAAGACATTGATTATAGTCACTATTCTCACCTCAATAATCAATTGGCTAAAGGCAGGATTTGGACTGCCTAGTTATAAAGAATGGTGTAGAGTCAAAAGCAAGAGTCTGAAACACACTCATTATTAGAGAGGGTTATATAGCCTTCACATGTAGTGTCTCGCTTGAAATCTCTAAGCTCAGTATAACTATATCTATTATTAATGATTTCATTGTATTTCTTATAATTACCAAGAGATGTTAAAAATATATCCATTTAAGGTACAGAAACAAATAATAAAATAATTTTTCAGTTTAAAAGAGCAGAAAAAAACCTGATTTGGGTTATGAAAGGATCTAATAGCGCAGAGCAAAAGAACAGCCATTATTAATAAAGAGAAGAAGAGGCACTAGAGATTCAATGGCTGTATGCAGCCTACAATACCCTGGTCTTGAGATGTGACTGAAGTCTCCCCAGTAAACATAACAAATAACAATTTTGAAGAATAAGCATCAAAAAGATTTATGTAAGTTCTTTAGCTTTTAGTTCTTTAGATTTCAGAGAGCACCGAGGACTGCTGTAGAGCACTGTGCTAGAGAGACAGCTCCAGAGTCAGGAAATCACCACCAAACTTCAAAGACACAATGATTCACAAAAGGACAACACAACAAAGCTTTGTACCTGCCTTCTGTTGATACAGAAGAGTTCTGCTGTTGTCCAACTCTAACACTCTGCAGATGAAGTCTATTTCTCACTTTGCCACTCACGGATTTCTAAACCCAAAAGCTTAACCTGGGATACTCTGAACATCCAGACCACAAGGTACTTTCTTTAGTTGAAGCTGTTACTGAAGCATGCTTACTTAGCAGATTTTCCTGTAATTCCTCTTACTTGGGATGTGGACCTCACAGTGTGCCATGTGGCTTTAAAAGCATTTCTAACTGGCATATACGAGAAGGAAAAATTAGTGAATGTGGATAATTGGACCTTAACTACAGTCTGTCTCACCTAGGCCTTCACATTTTGTTTCTAAGCTAAAGCAGGACACCAGCCTGGGAGAGCACAAGCACATGGAGGTGGCCAACCCAACCCCTGAGGTGTCTGAAATCCAGGCAAAACAGAGCTTGGGGTCTCTCTGCTCTTGTGATAGGAAACAATGGGGCCACTGATGATTTTTTGTGAAAACAGGGATGAGGTCTGACTGCTTTTATAGTGGCTGGTGGGAAACACATAGTGGCTGGTGGGAAACACACACCACAGTAACCAGGATCCAAAGGAAACTACAGACCTCATGTACATAAATGAATCAAACCAAGGTTGATCTAGTAAAGCCTTAGTGCTTTATCGGATCGAACGATCCTCGCTGCACCAACTGGAAACACTGTACCATCCATTCCAATTAGTTTCAAGTGTGTCATTTACATTTTGACATGAGGATCCTTAAGCTAATCAGTGTTAATAAGGAAAGGTCCCAGCCCTAACACATTGTGACCTTTCTATCTAACATAATGTTTTGTGTAACTTACCACCTTCCTCATTGCAGAATACAGCCCATCTGACAGTCTGAAAGATTACAACTGTCGTGCACTTAGGAAGTTCTGCCAGATACTGACTGCAGGGAGCTGTGCCTGTGATACCCATCTTGACCTTTCCATGGCAAGTGCAATATAATATGTGAAAGGATTCACATGCAGATAATCTTTAGCTCATCCAGCAAATATTTCTCAGACAAATACAATGATTTTTAACCTTAACTCTAAGCTGGTATTTGGGAAAAAAATAATAAAAAAAGAGAAGTGATGAGTACTCTGAGAGCAGTTCTAATCTCTAAGTAGAATCTTCTTGTAATGAAAACTTCATTGCCCTTTAAAGCCTTGGCATATATCCACAGTTTCCAGGCTCTTTTCTAAAACTAACAAGGACACTTTATGCAGTGAGTGGAAATACCAGACAGGCCGCTCAATTAAACTGCTCATGTAAGCAATATATTTATATTTATTGCAGTGACTGACATTGATATTTTATTTAGTTTTCCATGGAAAAATCTGCTCATTAATTTTAATAGCATTAAATGTTACTACTAGAAGACAGTAAGTCACAACCACATGCAAGAGCAAGCCTGACATCTATTAACAAGTTCTACTGTCCTCGCACACCTGCACACAGAGACAACTGGGCATGCAATGGGATCTGCCTCTATTTCACAAGGAGCCAGGGAGGACCACCTCTCAGCTCACAATAATACATGGTAACTCCCTTAGCATAATAATAGGATATGACTTTTTTCATGCTTTGAGCATCATCAGAAGCTTGGGACGGGAAACCTTGGCTACAGGATGCAGGTGGCTATCAAGTAGAGTCACAAGTGTCAGAAAAATAAAATAAAATAAAATAACATAAAATAAAAATAACTAGCATCACATGTCATCTCCACCATTAGTATTCCTCTCCTTTTCCTACCAACCTCCTTAGCATTCTGAATTGATACACATTGTGATTCAGTAAATCACATAAGTGGCTGCTTGACTGCTCTGCTTATCTCATCTCTCCAAGGCAGATTGTGTAACATGCAGTCTGCACCTACAGACTAAGGTGCTCCCTGAGTGAGCTGTGGAGAACTCCAACGTGGACTGTCACAGACCTCACAGGTCTAGATCATAATTATTCCAGTGGACATCACATGGAATATCTAACATTGCACCAGCTTAAATTTATTTACTTATGATATTTAGCCAGTATTTTCTTAATTTAACCTTTAAATCCTGTTGAGGATCATACTGGAAAATTTACACATAATTTCTGTAGAACTCAAGAGAAAAGATTAAAGGTCAGAGCATCACATTGTTATTTCCTCTTTGATAAGAGCCCATCACTTCTAGGAAAATGTTATCAAATGCAAATGGCACATTTTGTCAACACTTGATGCTGGCTGTTAGATGCTGTGTTCAGACGGGAGGCAGGCGTTTGTACACTTAATCCCATGTGACACAGTCACACCCATCTCACTTCTGCATCCGGTATTCAGAGATCCTCACTGCAGATTTGATGTGGGCCTCGTTCCCTGAACCTTTAAGTGCCACTATCCCAGCCACTGAGTCCTGGTGGGACTCCCCAGTTTGAAAGTGTTGCTGCATCCTCATCCAAGGAGCAATAATTTGATACTATGTGTTAGGTTTCCATAGTTTTAAGACTGCAGTCAGAAAGGCAGGAACGACCAGGAAACAGTTGCTCTAAGAATGAATTTCAGGAGAGATATTCACAATGCTGAACACGAACACTACCAAATTATCATTACCATTAGTGTTCCCTTCAAAAAAACCCAACTCACATTCATATGGGCTCAGTTTCTGCCTCTAGTATGTAAACAGCCCCTGAATGAAAACAATTCATCTGATGGAATCATTCAGAAGAGGGAAAAATTTCCAAATCCATATTTTAATTTTCTGTTTGTTTTTACTAATAATCTCGTATGATGCTTTTGGGAAATTTTCCTACAGAATAGTCTGAATACCATTATTCCAAGCTCTGCCTTTATCAGGATTGTTTACATAGTCTGAATTTACTCTTAAACTGGGATAGATACCCTCTTCTAATTCCTCTGAGCATAAACACAGCCTAAATCTGGTTCTGATTTAAAACGTGCCCATCAGCAGACCTAAAACATGCACAGAATTGATTACTATTCACAGCTTCAGACAGAAGCAAGCACTTTACAATAACCACTGAATTGCCTTTGCTTGCAGTTTGCTGTCACCACATGCTTTATTTATAGCAGGCCTGAAATAAATACTGCAGGATCAGCCATCTTTTGGTGCTGCTCAAAAAAGGAAAGCTATTAAATATTTACCATAAGTCTCTCAGAGCTCTGCCTGTGACACCTTCCCTTTCACTAAAGTTTATTTAGCTCATGATTTTCCAGCAAAGGACAGTCAGCTGCGACAGGAACTGAAAGGTAGCATCACTGGCATGCCCTGGGAGGGGGAGGCTGTGTCGCTGCACCCCACTCACACAAAGTCTCCACCTCCCCTGCTCCTCTCCACCAGCACAGGGTGACACCAAGGCAGGAGTCTTAGAGTGTCACAGGAATGTTTGTGCCAGCAGAATGAGGGCACACTCATGTTACAGCACTTTCCAAAACTAAGCCAGTACATTTGGTGATTCCTTTCCAAGGAGGCTGATCAGATTCCTTGAGTTAAGATCAAATGAATGTTGTGGATGCTCCAGTGAATCACGTTAACAAATAATACCACTCTCACTTGTGCACTGTGTTTACTGAGAATTTAAAAAAGAGCCCCATTTGTGTGAATTAAAAATAGATTTTGCATGCACTTCGTTTTTCACATGTGAACTGAATACTGTAGGACAATAAGTTGAAAGCCTGGTCTCTGTGGGACAGCCAGCCAGCTCAAGATGAACTTTGACTGGCCCAGAACTGAAATGCCTGGGGGCAGCTGTGTAGCTCAAGTAACTTATTAGAAACTGATACTGAAAAATGCCAGAGAACTAAACTCCAGTAGGTCACAAAAAGATTAAAAGCAAAGCAATGTCTTTTTCTAGCACAGCCCAGGTCATTTTAGAGTATGATCACAGCCTTCCACAGCACTGTCTACCAGGACTAGCACCAATCCCTCCTCAGTACCTCTAGAGCACTACAGGTTTCTAAGAAATGGATGGCAATTTTAACAGGGAGTTTAGGAAAAGAAGATGTTAGGAAAAAATATTATTTTCCACAAATTCCTGAACCCCTCCTGGGATATTATGTGACTGAAACATGGAGAATTCATCTCAGGCCAGCACCACACACTAAGCACTCATCAAAGAGCTACCTTAGTGTACAGTCAACAGTGCAGACTGAAGGTACTTGAGGAAAAACTAATTTTTTATAACCAGAGAAGTACAGACTGTCATTGTGTAGGCAGGAAAGTACAAATGGGCATTCTTAATTCTTCTCTTTTGCTACATTTCTTGTCTTGCAATTTGATGTCCTGCACAAGTGCTGACACCACATACAGATTTTCTTGGCAGGCAAATAAAAGACAACCAGTTCCCCACCCTGAAAAAGAAACCCACAGGGAACTTAAGCATGATAATAAAAGTGAGTAGCACCAAATACTACCTGAACTGTCAGGTTATAAAAAATGCTCATGAAACCTTCATGGCCAGGATCAATAAAAGGAAAGGCCATTGCTCCTGCAAGCCAAGAGCCATTAGAAAAATAAAGCACGTTCTGTCTCAGAGCATTTATGCCTAGATTTCACATTCTGCTGCTTCTCCCAGGCCTGACAGACTGAACAAGCAAATTCATTGCTACATCCAGTGTTACAACAGCAAAACCAAGTCACTGTTGCCTGGTAAGGCATTCCATGACCTTGAAACACATTGTGCAGAGCCACATGGCTACTTCCCATGAATGTCCAAAATAATCAAAACCTAGGGCTTACGTTTTCCCATCACAAAAGTCAACTTCCTAATGCACATATCTGCCTTCTCCATTTGAAAGGATTCCTAATGTTTCCAAACTTTTGACAAATCAGGTAAGTGCACCCATCTCTACAATCTTCATGGAAACTAGCTTTTCTTTTCCACACTAGTGGGATGCTCCAGTTTCACTGCTGCAATCTGTGTCTAAAACAGTTAAAATGACTTCTTAACACAGACATCTTCCTGGTAACCAAGGCGCAGGAGAATCTGCCTTTCTCCTATTTTGTTCTTATTTGGCTGAAAATTATTATTATTAGTGACTACTACCATATTTTTTATTTCAACTCTTCTCCTCACTGATATAATCTTTGTAAAATTATTTTCCTTGGAAGTAGATGTATTTCACTGTAAATTCTGCAGTGACTGCGGGTGACTAAACTGCCACAATTTTTTGTGCTTAAATTAACCTGTTTGTACCTAGGAAAGACAAGTTTTCAAGATGAGATTAATCTAACTTCCTGAACACTGTGGAGATGCCTTTTGCTCAAGTCACTGGGATCCTGGATCTTTACCAGGGTTGGTTCTATGTGTACCTCAGCTGGCTGAGATCACGTGCTGACAGGGTTTAGTTTGTATAAACCTGAATTGTGCAAAGTGAAAGCCAGACTAATGCCTCTGAGCACAACTTTTTTAATAGCTCCTAACCATTTAACCAGACACTTTTAAAAACAACAAAACTACTTTCCAATCACCATGTAACTCCAGTGAGGCTGAACAGGTCACCAATGCCATCTGATCACTCATATCAAAGTCCAGCTGTCGTAATGAAGAGAAGATTTTATGAATTGTGCAAGTTTAAAGACAAAGCATCTTCTGTGAAAGTTGCTAACAAAGAAGCTGTCTGTCCTATTTGTACTTATAGTATTTCAGATCACTTTGTGGTGTTCTTCTTTTCAAAATGAATCCTAACTCGTCTACATCTATAATCTATGCAAGCATATTTCAGTATTTCATATCACGACATTACTGCTTACTTTGGTTGTTTGTTATCCAGGTAAACTGATAATCTGAAGCACATATTATTGTTTTGGAACCAAAAGACAAAGCCTTACAAAAACACTTAAAATTTTAAAGAAATGATAGAGCAAGAAAGCAATAAATAACAATACTTCCAGTAGAATTATGTGGACAAAGAATAATGTATACCACAATACATTAAGCTTTAGCAGTCTGAAAATACTTTCAGAAAAACTGACAATTACTTCAATCATTAAGCAATAAATTAGCTGTCCTACTGAATGTTGTAGAACAATTTATTTCTTTTTTTTATTTTTTTTAAATTATACAGTCACCAAAGTTGCTGGTGTAATTTAGAGGTCAGCAAGTACAAAAGCTCAACAATTACTCGCATAAAATATCCCTGCCAACGGTTGATCAAAATAACTGCTTTTAGATAACTTGCACCTGTGACATTTACTATGACAAGCTGTTTTTTTTAGTCACAGATTTGAGAACCCTTCCTCCATGTGGATCGAGAGGTGATCACAGAACAGAGACAAGTGGGGGTTGGCAGGGACCTCTGAAGATCATCTAGTGCAACCCCCCTGCTAGAGCAGGATCACCCAGGGCAGGCTGCACAGGATTGCGTCCAGGCAGGCCTTGACTATCTCCAGAGACGGAGACTCCACAGCCTCTCTGGACAGCACGTGCCAGGGCTCTGTCACGTTGTATGAAGTGGCAGATTTCCTCTCATACATCTCCCTACCTGCCTTGCATTCGTGGAAATAGCTAGATCATACCCACTGAAAAACATCTCAGAGGTTTTCTTTGAGAAAATCTGGAGCATCTGAAAATCTGAAGAGCTTTAATTTAAACTCTTTTCCAGGAAATATCTGAGTCTATGCAGTGTTCTCACAGAAGATAACAAATACATCCCAATTTTGTTACTATCTTTCTGCTTTGTGTACTTCTTTTGTACATTATCTGAAGTACCCACTTAAAGACAAACTTGAGAAATACAAAGCCATGTGAGAAATTCATCCACATATTTTGCTTCAGAACACCGTGCTCTTTCTTGAAAGCCTAAGCTAAAGATCATTTTCTCCATAGGAAAAAGTCATTCTGGATACTGCTCAGCTCTACCACATAGCCATGTAAGAGATTTTTGGATATATCCTCAGAAAATGTACTTCCACATTATAACCTGCTTTCTGTACCAGTCTTTGCCTAGATTAGGGAAAAGCTTCTCCACAGCACATTAAAAATAGCAGTTATTTTGCTTTATATAATTATAGAGCTTTAAATATTAATGCAGCTATTACAGAAAATCCCTGTGCACAGTTATCTGACTTGAGAACACATTTCCTAAAAAGGAAGCAACATTAACCAGGAAAGTTAAGAGACTTATGATGTGAAGAGATTCTGCCTTCTCAATCACGACACATCTTTTATCACCTCTCTGTGATAAAGTCTGACCTCTTCATATTCTTCTGACTTCCCCTCCTGTGTGCTTCCTCCACAGGTTTCTTATACCGTCAGATGCCACTGACGGTACAAGAGGCCACTTTCAAACTCGCAGGTGCCAGGCCATTAACACAAACTCTCAGCCTCCTGTGACTGTTCACCCAGTGAATGACAGGCTCCTGCCATACATTCATAACAGTTATGATGGTTGTTTCTAGAATAGTCGTTCATAAATTAACCAAAATTGTGTGCTGTCCACATAGGAAGCAAAAATCCCCATCACTATTGGATTTCTAACAGAAGCCTGAATGGGTGTGGGATTACACCTGTATATTCAATAAGCTAAATTCACACACATACACTCAACACATCAACCATACAGATTTCTCTAAGAAACCATGCTGATTCCTGCAAGAGGCAGAGCAGATTTTAGCTTTTGATCTCGTATCTGTTCCATAAGCACTTCAAACTGATCTAACAACCAGATGAAATGCTTGTATCCTTTAATCACAACTTTCATAAGATGCCTTTAGGAATGCAAAGACTTTATATCAACATACTTTTGAAGAGTGAGGCTCAAGTTGTGGCTGGCTGACTTAATCTTGTTCTGGGCCTCCAGGTGCGTCATGCTGTCAGTGTTGACTCCATCAATGGCTACCACAAGGTCCCCTTGATTCATCTGTGATTGTGCTGCCTTGCTGCCAGGGGTGATCTGTGTAGAAGAACAAGTTATATCAGGTAAGTTATTCTGTACACAAAGCATTTATATACAACTCCCCCACAACTATAATGAGGAATAGATACAGCGATAAATACAGTAACAGATGTAACACTAGCTTTATCTGTAATATGGGCAGAACAACATAATTTATGGAAATTAAACTTAACTCACATTTCTGCAAAGGTCCAGGACAACATCTGCTTGTCATTATTTCCATTTTGAGAGGTTAAGCTCAATGTAGCAGCTCCCTTACCAGATATTATCTCTTTCTCACTGGGATAATTATCACTACTTACATTGGGAGTACTAATAGAGACATTACTCCAAAGTGGAAAACTAAAGAAACACTATCCACTGCATGATTTTACTGCCTGTTTCTTCCAAAAACTTTTTTCTCAAATTAATTCAATACATTTAGCAAACACAAAATGAATGTGTCTGAGGGGCCCTGGACATGGTTTGCTTCTTTTATGGGGAGCTTCACAGGCAATCTTTCTGCTTAGCCTTACCCACCTACAACTATAGCTCCATTACCAAAGTAGATCACTACATACTGAAGATGACCACACTGACCCGTTGGAAGAACACTCCAAAGACAGACCAGCACTTTTGGAAATAAGAAGCCACAACACTTCAACTACTAACCCAACTATGGAGACAACAGTCCAGAAATTCTGGTTGTACACTGTGGCTTCACAGTTTGAGAGGTCGTGAACTACATCTTCTCCAAATGGACGATATCCTGTCTACAATTTTTCACAGCCCTCTCAGCTTGCATCTGGATGACATTGATACAGCACAGCTATTCATGAAAGTTGACCCCACTAGGGGAACTAAAGCAAAAAGAGCCTTCACATACCACCAGCTAGGCAAATTTTACTAAGCACACCGGAATTGTCCCCTGGTTTTAGCACTTAGTACTTAAAGGGTAAGTGACATAAACTACAGGTCTTTGCCCCTATTTTTATGCACTTCCTTACATTCCACACTTCTAAGAAAACTCTTTTTCACACCCTGTTATAGGTGGTCTGTATTGAGGCTGGTACTCTAACAGTAGTCAAAAATGGGAGTTGTCAATTTATTAGAACACAAACTGTAGTATCAGGTGCTAGAACACAGCACCTTGAATACACTCTAATTAAAAAAAAAAGAAAAAAGATCACTTTGGAATTAGTTACTGTAAATTACATCCCATAACTGGACTGAAAAAGACAGCTTTCTATCTTTTTCATTAGAGATAAAAGCAGAGTTCCAGGAGTGAAGGACAGCCACAGACACAATGTTCTCAGTCAAGGCAGAGCTGACTGATAATGACAGTGCCATTTTTCCAGTGATAAGGAACTTAGGCATAGAGAAAATACTTTGTGGTAATTTCAATGATGAAGCTTTATTCTGCAGTCTAATGAACCCTCACAGAAAGAGATTAGTAGAAACGAGATTGATATTACAAGCAGTTTTCCTAATCTCTTACACAAACATTAGTTTCTATGCATTTCATTGACTTGCACTGTGCAAAGTGCACAGAATCCAGAAGCCCATGAAGAACGTGGATTATTTGCATACTCACATGTGTGTGTATAGTTACTGAAAGAGCCTTCCCTGCTCAGTTCCCCAAATATGTCAAGAAACTGAATTTACAATAAAATAAGAAGTTGGGAAATGGATGAACAAAAACTGAAACACAGATAAATCAGTAAGACTTGAATTCATCAACTAGGATGCTTCTTTGGTTTTTCTCAATTTATCCTTCTTCTCTATTCACAGGAACTGTTTGCCAGTGAGGTACCCATCAAGGCTTGAGCTTTCTTGATAAAGATTTTTTAATAAATAATCTTCACACACCACTTCTCTAAGACACTACATTTTACTTTCTCATGAAACATGCACGTTCTTGCCACAGAACATTACCTGTATGGGGCTGACAGTTCCAGCCTCCAGACAGCTGGTTCCAAATGCTCATCAAGAATAAAGACTAGTTTTTGATCATCAACCCAGATACTGGAAGTCTAAGGTATGCCCTAATTTGGGAATTCTTACATAATACAACATCTCTCCTTCCACTCCCCAGTGAGGCTTCAAGCAAAACAGGCTGACAAAAGGGCTCCCAAGGAAAGGATAAAGAAGTCTAGATCTGGGAGTGATTTAGGATGGCTGTAACATACTGACTTCCCTCTCAGCTTCTCCAATATCTACTTTTTGCCACCTCAAATTTAAATGTTATATCTTAAAATAAAGACAAAGTAACTAACTGCTAATATCAAAGACCTAGACTAAAATTTGGAGGGGAGGGATAGTTATAATTACTGATCTGATTTCACTTACTCTAGTGGGATATTTTCCGCTTAACACTTTTAGAAAACACTACTTAAAAAAAAAAAGTATTAATCAGAAGAATCTATCAAGCAAAAAGTCCTTGGTAACTTTGAATGTGTGATTTATATGATCTAACTATGGCCATTGCAACATCCTTTCTGAGGCAAAAAGCTACAGGAGAAACAGACTGTGAAAGATAAGGAAATGGTCTCAATCACAGCTTCCTGTTACCAAAACGAAATGGATTTGCAGTCATGTCTTTAGCCAAGAATAATGGCACCAAATTCTTGGCTGGATTCCTTCTTACAGCTCTACCTTTCAAATACCCATTTCAGAGGCCAGCACTCCACTGATGTCACTTTAAAATTTAGCTTATCCTATCTTCACAGACAGTAAGACTCACATGTATAAGAGACAGATCTCATTTATTCTACCTGTAATTCAGAACCATAATAAGCATCAGGATTAATTACTTTTTCCCCTAGTTTTCCCACTGGCCAAGGGCACACCATGCAGATTATCTGGTTCTGCAGAGCTTTATATAGAAGGCATTATTAAAGTCTGTGTGTACAATATGTATAAAATATTCAAATGAAAGTACAAACTGATACCTATTTTCATTAGTAGCTAGCAGGCTTCTCTGTAAGACTTTCAAGTAAGCCCACTGCATGCATTTACAGGATACATTGAGAACAGTCAGTAATTGTTTGGGACAAAATAGCAGTGTACAGATGGAGATATAGGGCAGCCAGATCTGAAGTGTCAAAGCACATTCACGACTATCTTGTTCCCATTTTTAAAGATCCAGCAGAAAGGAATGGAATGCAAAGTGTTTATCTGTTGGTATTTTCCTATGAAAATTCAATACTAAAAATGTATTAAATATAGTCACATACAGAGAAGATCTCACTGTGAAAGATTTCAGAATCATTTTCTATCTAAAAAAGCTTTTTATATTACTTTTTTTAAATTAAGGATGAATATTAATTAACCTTTGGAATTAGACTGCAAATCCAAATCTCTCTACATAGTAAGTTCCAGTTTGCTTTCATCTCAGCCTCTCTTCTACTAACAGAACTAACAAAGGGAGAAAAATATAATACTAAGGTAAGTATAGGCCAAATATGCATTTTTTCAATTTTACCACCAATGTTTTTTTCTTAAAGCATCTCTAGGCAGCATCTAGACAGAACAACTTCAGTAAACCTTTGTAATAGTCTTAACACATCTGTTCTGGATTATAACATAGCTTTCAGATGCTAGGTGTCACAAATGTCTTTATTTAAGGCTACAATGAGATGTTCACCAGAGTTTCAAGGTGTAGCTATTTCTGTCAACTGATTTACAAAATCCAAGCCAGGGTACCTCCAACACATCTGATTTTAACAGTATCCCTTTAGCACCTCAAGCCGAAGGACACACTTCATCTTGAAAAGCTAAGCATCTTTCACCTGTCTCAGAAAAACAGAGGAACACCTTCTGTTTCAGAGACATGAATCTGCAGCCCTCACAAATTTCCTACAAGACAGACATCTGACTTCCAGTGTCCCCAGCTTAAAGCAAGCGGGCAGACTGGAAGTATCACATGTTGCTCTGAACGCACTATGGAGAATTCTTACTACGCTCCACTGTGAACAGATCTGTACACTTGGTGAATATATAGTACAACAGTGACAGCTGTGCCCTAAAAAATAAGTCTGCATTTATTCAGAGTAAATACTACTTAGCAAGAGCCCTGGGAGGCAGCATACAAAGTGCAGCTGCTGCTGCACCACCTCGCAACGAACACATGTTCCCATCCAAGTCCCCTCTGCTACGCTCCAAATGGGGAGAGATAGGGACCAGGCAGCATTGGAGTGGCTGAGTGTTAAAATACTAATGAGAATGCTTGCATAAACAGATGGATGGACACTGCTTTCTTACCTAGTTTCCTAAATTAGGAACTCCTACTTTACAGGATTTAAATCTGCCTCTCAAACTTTTGCAAGCAGGCTTTTGTACAGATGCTTCATAGGCTTTCTAAGCACCAAGGCTGACAATGCCTGGGAATGGCAGCAAAACTTCCTTGTTTTACACATAGGTGCATGGCCTACTGAAAAGAGGAGAGACATGCTTTGAAATCCAACTGCAGAACTGCTACACTGAACTTGTGAATGCCTATATGAATCCAAGTAGTTCTATCTGGACTGGAGACATCAGTTCCTTTCCCATTGTGAGCAAGTCAATTCTGGACATTTATGTTGCTGCTTTCTAAATGAGTCAGTTGCCATTCCTTGTCCCTACAATAAAAGTGTAACAGCTCCAAAAGGAAAATCATGGGTTTTCTTAGAAAAGAGACTACAATACCATGCAAGAAAAAACAGCAAACAAAAGGAATAAAACCCACTGGGATAAGTCATCGGGCAGAAATTAATCTGACACACTCCCAGAGGGCATAAATCAGGAAGAAAGAACAAAGATAGATAACCTAAACCTTAGGCAAACATCCCACTGTCTTTGATGATGGCTTTTATACCTTTCAGGATCAGCAAGACCGATTCAGTGTAAAAGCAGAGGGTTGCAGGAAACTGAAAAATAAGGTCCTTGAACATATCACTAACCAAACCTAAAGAAAACACCCTTTTTCCAGCTACATATCTGTCTCATTTGTTTCCAAATGTTTACTACTAGGCTTCACTTTTTTTTTGCTTTTCTGGTTCTTTTGGTTTTAATGAGACAACAAAACCTGTCTTGAATGAAGACACATTGCATCTGCAAAACGTGCCACTGACACCCTGAAGAGTTTCCTTTTAAATTAAACAGAGCTGAACTGGTAAATTGCAGAGACAGTATGAAGTGGCCTCTCAGGCTATGTTTCATCTATAGTTGAGAGATTACAACACGTGCAAGAACACCCAAAATAGCTTTAATCTACCTCTCTTGAGTACCAGGAGCCATGCTACTGCAGCCACACAGAGATTTTGTGGGACTGCCAGTCAAGCACTTACAATTCAGGACACCCTGTGCTGTAATCCACAGTACAAAAGCAGAAGGGCTACTGGCACTTGAGCCATCCAGCTTAACTCAGCTATGCCAGGGCACGCCAGAGTGACACCACCTCAATTAATGCCACTATATTTCCTTCCACTCAACAGCTTTACAAGTTCATGCACAATATATAGGCTCTTCAAAGAAGAAAACAGACAACTAGCCCTTCTTCCCAAACTGAATAGATCCATGTGATGAAAATAAGCCAAATGTGAAATATTTTCAGCTGGGAAATGAAAGGAAGCGTATAGGCAACGCTTAGAGGATTGCACTAGGCAAGACTTGGGGGATTATTTGAGAGTGTGAACGTTCCAGTCCCTGGTGAGAAGGAAGATTGTTCCCTGCCTGAACTCCACAATATCTGATTGAAAACCAAAACAATCCTTTATTAAAAAATTTTTAAAAGGGAAATATTTTGGAGTTTGTAGCTTAGAGTAGTAATGATTCTAATGGGCTATGTACCCCAACCACAGAGATAGTAAAAATGTGGATGTGGCTTTTAAATGGGATGTATTGGCATAGCTAGAAGACTATGCAGCTCTCAATCTTGTGTGGTATGACTAATAGTAATCTCTCCTGTCCCAGTCTTCATCTAAAAATAGTTGTTAGATCTATTCAGCCTATTCTTAGTTAGCATCACGTACTGTGCCAAGATAGCATGCTACATATCTTGCAGAAATGAAATGGAAGCAGGGAGATGAATCATATAATAGACTTTGATTGTTCCATTACAACAACGGTTTTAACAAATGACTTTTTTAGTAGTGATGAGTTTAATAACCCTAACACAAATCAAAACTGAGACTATACCTGAGGGACTGATCCTTAGTGTTCTGACAGACCCATGTGAGTGAGCGGCAAAGTTTCAAGCTTCTGACTGAAGAACTCCAAGATTCAAGTGAATAAAAAAAGAACAGCAGCAATGCTCCCCTGAGAAAGTGCAAAGCAAGTGTCTTCTGTAATATCTTGTGCCATGTTTAGAACCTAACATGACATTGTGCCAGGTATACCAATACCATCCTTGGAAATTTAAAGATGTAGCAGGTAAAATACAGTCGACACATTTAACAAGTATGTGAACTGATGGATGTTTCATGTAGCAAGGGAAATTAAAGAGACTGAGGGTATTCCTTTTCACCTGTTGAAATGTAACAGCTTAAGCTTGGTTTTCTCAGCTTTTCAATCAAACACAGAGATACTACTTCCACTGTGAAGCCACAGTAACCACATTTGTTTAACAGGAAATAATTTGAACGTATCAATATAATCCCAAATCTTAAAGGAAAAGCTTACTGTGTTGAAGGCTGTGAAGACTGACAAACTAACTAAACACAACACAATGAAAGAAAGGAATCAGCTTCTTTTACCTCTTTTTCTCAACTAAGGAGGCATATAGTGTGATGATGCCACCAAAGCTGGTCAGTATAGCAATCTTCAAAAATATCTCACTAAAAGCTTGAAGAGTACAAAAGCTCCAGCTTTTATTTGACAGAGTGCAAACCAGTGATACATATCACACTAAATCCATTTTACATCCACCAGCTTCATAACCCTCTATCGGAACTGCTTCTACAACAGGAAGACCAGAAAATCTTTGACATTCCCATGAGGAGGGTGACATTTGGATGCCTTGCCAGCACTACTACCAGGTGTATTACCTACTTTGTCAGCATTCATCTACCAGTCTTTTAGGTGCTCTAAGAAGCACTCCCCTGTGGACAAGTGGGAATGTTGTCTCTGATGACAGGATTTGAATTCCACAAGGAGTTACCCAGCATGTGCATGTGTGGAGGGAGAGATCAATGTGCAAAGGCTGTGACCACCAGCTGGCAGCTGTAAGAAGGTGTTATGGCAGGAAGAGAAGCCTGATCAGTGTTTCCTATCCAGCTAACATGCTACTACCACGTGTGGACAGCCTTTCACCCTCTCAGCTGCTCACCCTAGTTCGCAGGTAAGGTTTAGAGAGCTTTCATTTGCACCAAAAATGATAAGGAAGATGTAGCTCATCACAATAAATCCTTCAACCTTACTTTGTAGTAAATTTCAGAGGGTCCAGTCAAAAATCTCCATTGTTTTAATTACAGACAGCAAAATGGGCAACCATAAATTGTATATGAACAATTTCTGGCTGATCAAAAAGCCCCTGCAAAGCAAAACTGCTGGTTTGTCTGAGAGACAGTCATGATACAACTGGTTAGTGACACTTTTCTCTGTTAACCTGGGGAGTAGCGTTTCTTGCCAATTCTTTTTTGGGCAATCTGCTTCTCTCCTGTTTCATCCCATCTAGATGTGGTGATCACCATTTACTGGTGTTGAGCAGGATTATTCTTCCAGAGGAGGTTATAATAGAAGTCTCTCAGGTAGGGCCCTGAAACATTACCATCTACATATACACCTTCAACTCTCCTCTGTGCTTTCCTCTGTCCTACAAGTAATTATTTACACCCTGAAGGAAACTAATGGTGAATCAAAGAATTCTACCAGCTTGGCAGTGTGATCAGTGGTTTAGGAGCTTTAGGGTAGGTTTTAAAAAAACAGCTTACACATTCATATCTGTTAAACATTCTTCGATAACAAAGGTTAGGTGCTTAAATTATGTATGAAAATCATCCTTAGCCTGCTTGGTATATTTAGCTAGACTTTATCTAGATGAATGTGGTTCTGATATCTAATTTAAGGTACTCATTCACCCTTGATTCAGAGCACAACTCCTTATGGATCATCAAACAATGTAACTTTTACATAGCTTGGGCAGAACAGAGTTATTCTGCAGGGTGCTTCACTTTCATTTCAAAGCCTTGATTCCTTCCTTGATAACTGCAGACATTTTGCTCATAAGCAAAGGTTGTGATGAGCTATGCACCCAGCCACCACCAGTTTCAAAATTCTTCATGTCCAAATTAGGAATTTTCTCCTGGCCCAGAGTTAATACACTAAATATGATAATCTGATTGCCTATTTTGTTATGAATAAATGCTCACAGGGTGTCTATTTAAGTTCATGGAAGAAATTCAATCAAGTTCAGAATTTGGCTTAACAGTGTTTTCCTTGGCCACATTATAGACACTGTAATTTCTGCAGTGGAGCATGTCAAAACAACTGGGTGGAAGAGGCAGCAGGAAAGTTGGGGTTTTGTCCAAGAATGAATTTCAGAAAGTTTAAGGTCATCTGCCTTCATGTGCCCATTTTGTCTTTTTTCCTTCATCCGGCACCAAATGAATTGCTAAACAATGAATTGTGCAGATAACAAAATATGACAGTTACTTTAATAGGGATTCCTGCTGCTAGGAAAACCATTATTTGCCTGATACAAACGAGGAGTGAAAGGAACACATAGAAGAAAGTTAACCCTCCACATTAATCTCAAATGAGGACTCGGCTAAATTATAGGACAATGAGCTTAATTATTCTATTTTTGTCATCAAGCAAGCATCTGAATGGCTAAATTAAAGTGACATTTTGGATTTCATAAAGTAAAAATGTCTTTAAAGAAGACTGATGTATTCCCCAATATCAACATGCAAATCACAGACCCACCCAGAATTATGACTAATTGCTTTATGAAGCTTCTCTGTTCCAGGCAAGGTTATATTTACAGTAGTACTTTTCATTGCTGCACAACCACTTGCAAACAAAATCTGTAGGTGTTCTGGATTTTTAACACCTTGTCAGAGTTTGATCTTGGCCAGATGTCCCTAAACACTCTTAAATCAAGTGATTACTTGGTGGATAACAGGCTACCATCCTCTATACTTTTTGTTTTTCATCTGTTTCCTGGTTTAATATTCTTCCTTCTCTCACAGCATCTGATTCAATGAGATTGTTTAGTCTCATATCAGCAGAGAAAATATTTAATAACTGTCAGCCATGGAACTTTGATGTGGTCCATATCAAGACTATGCCAACTACAATGACAGCAGAAAAACATTTCACAAAGTGAATATGCACCTATTTAACAGGAGTCTTATTTCAGATACCAAGAAGTGGAAATAAATGAAAATTAAGAACGTTTGGATGGCTATTGGGCAGCTGGGGAGATACTGTGGGCAGAGAGACGTGCCAAATGGAGCTGTATTAGTAATCTCTCTTTATCCTAGGATGGTTCTTCTATTTATAGTTATACAGCTCTTCAAGAGACTGTAAGGTTACACATATATATGATATGGAAGCAAAATATGCATTTTAAAGTTCAAAGATGCTCCCAAACTTTTACTAGACATATTTAAAACAGTACTACAGCCTATGACCATCTGGTTCTCTCAGCCAGTGACAGGCATTTTCTTGTTAGCTGGAGAGACAGACAGGGAGACATTGAATGAGATGTAACAAGGGCAAGTGTAGGGTATCCCCATCTGGGGAGGAGCAATCCCAGGGACCAGTACAGGTTGGGGACTGGCCTGTTGGAGAGCAGTGGAGGTGAGAGGGACCTGGGGGTCCTAGTGGACAGCAAGATGACCATGAGCCAGGAAGGCCAATGGCATCCTGGGGTATATTAGAAGGGGGGTAGCTAGTAGGTCAAGAGAGGTCCTCCCCCTCCCTCTATTCTGCCCTGGTGAAACCACACCTGGAGTATCATGTCCAGTTCTTGGCCTCTTGGTTCCAGAAGGACATACAACTCCTTGAGAGAGTCCAGCACAGGGTCACCAAGATGATTAAGGCAGTGGAACACCTTCCTTATGAGGAAAGGCTAAGGGAGCTGGGTGTCTTTAGCTTTGAGGAGACTGAGGGGTGACCTCACTAATGTTTATAAATAAGTCAAGGGCAAGTGTCAGGAGGATGGAGCCAGGCTCTTCTCAGTGATGACCAGTGATAGGACAAGGGGCAGTGGGTCCAAGCTGGAACATAGGAACTTCCATTTGAATGAAGGAAAAACTTTCTCCCTGTGAGGGCGACGGATCATTAGGACAGGCTTCCCAGAGAGGTTGTGGAGTCTCCTTCTCTGGAGACATTCAAGACCAATATGGACATGTTCCTGTGTGAGCTAATCTATGTGATCCTGCTCAGGCTGGGGGCTTGGACTAGAGGATCTTTCAAGGTCCCTTCCAACTCCTGATGTTCTGTGATTCTGAATGGCCTTCCCCTCCACCCTTTTATATAATTTCAGGACTGAAAGGAATTAACTCTCTACCTTCTGTTTTAATTTCCTGTGCATCTTCTACAAGAAATATTCAGAAAAAAAGCCCTTTCACAATTCCATGTGAAGCCTCAGAAGCTTCATTGGTGTGAGGCTTGTTATGAATCATACCCAAACCAAACATATAAATAAAAGTATTTTTTATTCCACACAGTGACATTAACCTCCTTTTCTATATCTAGAAAGCAACAATTTCTAGTCTCAAGTTTGGATCTTGAATAGCATCATTATGAAAAAGACTTCTATTATTCCATCTTAACATTGAGTCACTACTGGAAATCACATTTTACCATCAGAATTACTATTAAAGTGGAGAGACTTCCAAGGCTGCAGGTGAAATATTAAGTACAAACAGTAGCTGATACTAAAGCTGTACACATTAGCCACACAAAATGTAAATATAAGGTTAGATTAATCTATTTTCTCTGCTAAAGGGACACAACAGAAATTTGAGGAAGTTAACAGGTTCTAAACTCTGAGGCACTGAAGTCTCTCTTCCACATATGTACTACGTCTAGTGTAGTGGAGCCTAGACCTTCCCTGCTTCTGTACCTCAGGGTAAGAGAAGTATTACAAATAAAGAATCAACACATTTCAATGACAAACAAGACATCAAACAGCATTTTTGGCATGTGATACAGAAGATAGATATAAATAATTAATCCAGGTATTAAAATGAGTTCATAACTGAGACATAAGACAAAAACTTTTCCCCCCTCAAGATTTTGGTGATGTCAGACAAAAACAAGACACTCCATTTTCCACTTCAAAACATCCATCATCTTCTCATCTAATTCTGCTGATCTGTGTGAATACCATAAACAGAATTGACATGAAAGCATATATTTCAAGCTCTATGCCCCTCTGCCATGTAGTGTAGGCAATAATTCTAGCATCTGTTGCAGTCTCTGTGAAGAGCTCTGCGGTGATAGTGCAGAGGTAAAAGCTGCACAAACAATAAGGTATAAGTCACGTCTCTTTGGAGGCCCCTTATCCTTTTTTATCACGCATGACCCTGTAAGAATGTGTAATGTGATATTCCAGAGAGAAAAAGCACTAGGCTGTCAAGCTGAGATTTTGCTGGCTGCAACTCAGATATGGCACCAAGTCATGCCCATCTTATGTAAAGACTAAGAAGAAGGCCGTGCGCCATTTATACTTTATCAGGGTACAGTTAGAATGTCTTGTGCTTGTGTTAGCAGGTACACTGATAATCACCCCTCAAAAAACACAGAGCAGAGAACAGAAGGTCTGAATATCAAAAGTGTTTAAATCCTTTTAAAGAAGGACAGGCAAAGAATAGAACTGCACTGAGATTAACAGCTTTTGAAACAGCCTAAGTACCTTACCCAAGTAAGGTGTGAGTCAATCAGTTTTGGAAGTCAGTGAGTCAAGGAGTCTCATGCAGAAAATTAATTCTACTGGATACATTCCTCCTGTGACCCCAGTCTGTTTGCTTAGAGTACCAGAAAACTTATGTCTCTTGGGATTTTATTTTTCTGTCTTGTCTGTCAACACACTAGAATAAAGCTTTAACACAGTAAAAATATTTTATTTCCAATTTCCCACTCTTTACCACAAAATGGTTTTTTTTCAGCACAAATGCAACCATTTTTCTTCCTCTGTTAATTGCTTTGTAGCACTACAAACACCTGCACAGCTGCCTGGCAACCACAAATCAGAGTTTGCATTTTCACCTCAGACAAAATATCAATCAGCATTTGGAATACATACCTTTAATTTACAATAGGGTTCTAAAAACTCTCCTAGTCTCCCTAGAGATTAATATCTGTTGGGTTTATGGATATGGAAGTAAAACTAAGGACTGTGGGCAGCCTGGTGCTCATGCCCATGTTTCCTTCTGTCCTGAAGGTCCTTTTATCTTCTTATCAGAACTAACAGTTTGTAAGTCCATCTTCCCCTTACATTTGAGAACCCTTCTGTAACAGTGATGGCCAGGGTCACAAACTCACTTCACAAAGAGAAGGCTGTCAGGGCTCACACCCAACATGCCATCTTGTAAAGCCAATGTGTAGCACATCCTCCTCTTCATACCAGACAGTGCTTTTCTCTTCTGATATGTGAACACTCAAAGCACACAATCTTTTCAATCTACTTCAATGACATAAATTTAATATGAACTTAAAGTCTGAAGATGCCTGTGTTGGCAGAACGCAGACAACAAGCTCACGTAAGAGGCAGAGAAGACAATGGTCTATAGGATCACAAGGCTCAATCTGCATTTATCTGCAATTCCCTTAAGCAACTAAATGTCAAGACAAACCTATGAAGCATGAAGACTCATTAAAAAAATAGTATCTGTATAATAGGTTTAAGAGAGATTGGATTTCAGACTTTAGAGCTGTACATTTATCTCAATGGGAAGAAGGGATGAGCAGAGAAACTTCTGAGATAAACATGAGTTAACACTAAGAAAATACCTTCTTTTTCCAGACATACTTAGCTTCTTTTTATGGACTTATGTAATAGATATATCAATTGGGAAACATCATCCACGTGTAGACAGAGCACACACATTCAGTCATAATATGTAATGCACCAGAGACATTGATGAATCCCGTTTTGCCTAAGGAACCTATAGCACCACTATTTCCATAGTGGACTGTAATAAAATACGTAATTTTGTTAAGCCATTATTTCGAATACATTGATATGACTAAAGGAAAAAGTATCACCTATATGAAGCCCATACTTAAATACATGGCCCTGTTTCATGAAGGGTACTAATGGAAATTATTACAAGAATTAAATGCCAATTAATTCTCTCTTATGGGCTATGATAAATGATTATTTCAGAGTGAAGCTATACATTTTCCAAAAGGGCTTTATTCACAGCTATGTTGACAGGCCTTTAAGTATGGTGGTATGCTTAGTACTACCCTAAAGTAGCTAAAGTATGTGCCACAGCAGGTGCCACAAGTAGAACATAGATTTGCTTTGACATTAGAACATAGGGTATGGAGTGAGTACAGGATTGTTTGACGGATTTAAAGAGAGCATATGTTGTGAATGGTTTGGAACAGCAGAGCTGACAGGATACAGCATTGGAGTCAAAGCTAACTGAACTTGAAGAAACCTTTCCTGGTCATGGCAACAGTTGTTTGTACTTCATGATCACCAGGTTATCGGTCATTAAAGAAACATTTTGCCACCCCTAAGGGAAAAGCTTAGTGAAGTGCAACCACTTGGTGAAAGTATTAAAGGAGTCTGCTTGATAGTGAGTTGATAGACTTGAGGCATGCCAAAACTGTAGCTAAAATTAAAGGTCTGTGAAAAATAATGGAGCACCCCAAATGCCACTAAGAAAGCAGCCTAAGCAGCACATACATTTCCTAGATTAACCCTAAGATATAAAACTACCAGAAAGCCTTATCTACCTTATCTAGGTTCTCACATATTAGGAAAAAAATACCACACTCTACAGTGTTCATTCTTCTTAATGGAGTTATGCTACTTTATACCATATAAAAATATCATTCTTATCTTAGTGAGTGTAGTAATTCTCTGACAGAAGGAATTTTAACATTATATTAAATTCTATTTTTTTTCCAACCTTCTTTTATAGCCAAGTGATTAAGGACAGCAGTATTATATACTTCAGCTCACAGGGTTCTCTTGACAAATATATTTCCCCTGCAACTTCACAGAACTAGTGGAATTATACCAGGAATAAATCTGTTCCAGTATCTTCAGTTACTCTATTTGGAAACCAGTCATTTGCCTGACCTTCAGTGCAATGCTAAAAACAGAGTTTGTCTGTCATCAAGAGCTAGTGAGATTTCAGATAAAACAGAAGTCATGGCTCCTGCATTGAAATTCCAGGAGTGGCCATCAAAGGCTTGCCAACAATAGCATCTCACTCAGGCAATACTTTACTTTGATAAAACTAAGGAATAAAAAAAATTTAAATTTTTAATTGGAATGGTACCTGTCACAGAGACTTAGTACTCTGTCCAAAGCATAAATAAGCTTTAATTACACTCTAGCTAAACCTTTATAACTTGGATAGCTTTCAATCTTTAAAAGCCCAATCATTTGTCACAATATTGAGAATTTACTTTTCCTTTTTCATATTGGGGAACATTCCTTCTTGTTACCAAAACCAGAGTATTTTTTTAAAGTATTGAACAACACAAAATAAATGATCTTTGTTCTAAACTCCAATATAAACACTGCAAGAAAGTGCTGAGGTAGAAACAGGACTTTACCCTTTAAGTTTCAAACTTATTTGTTCAAATTAAAGTAGGTGAAGCTTGCGCTCATTAGCACAAGAGGATTTTTATAGGATAGCTGCCAGGCAGGACTTCAAACTTCTTCCTTATTGTCCTGTGCCAGTACATAGCCTTACAGGGCTCTCTCTTCTTTCAGACTTGACCCTGCCATTTCTCTTGACATTACTCGATCCAAATTTAAACTTCAAACTGCTATATCCTGGTCCTAGCTGGGTATTGCCAAATGACTTGATAGTGAAAGATAAGGACAACAAAACTTGCCACTTATTTCCATGTGCATCCTAGATATACACTAGTATATACATTGATAGCTAACCACCATACTATCTTGGACCATGTGCTTGTATTTCCAGTGTTTATGTGGTTTGTCCCATCTTGTAGCTACTTATTTGGATTACTACTTAGAGGATATAATCAGCATTACTTATGGCAAGACTAAGACTAAGAATGGATTGGATATAAGTTAGCAAAAAAAGATAGCAAACCACCTTGAACATGATGTGCTCCTACCACAAAAGGAACAATGTCTATTTCAACTACAAACCAAAGACATATCCAAGTCTCTCATCAGTAATCATAACAAAAATAGCCATAAAAAAGAGGTGGTGTCAGAGCTAAGTACAGAAAGGAAAAATCAGCAAATTTCAATACAATGCCTTGAATCACAGGAACTGAAAGCCATATTTCAAAGCTAAGCAGAGGTTAACATTCATACTATTGATTTTAAGTGTAGCTTAGCTTAAAGGCACCTCTCCTTTAAACATAAGGCTATGGCACACTAATTAAACTGAGAATTGTCACAGTGCAACCTATTTGCAATATCAAGCGATGCAAGGCACCAAAGGAAGAAGGAGTTAAGCAGCAAGTCAAACCAATGCCTATTTGTCCTTCGAGTCACAGTAGTGCTCAGAAGTTCCAAGAGTCAACAGTATTTGTTCAAAGGCATGCAATTAAAAAAAAAATACAAACCAAGAGATTTTCTATAGGCTGTTTGCATCCAGAGATAAACACACAGGTCACAAGCAATACACATTAAGTAGGGAAAACAGGGAGAACACTTTTTGCATACCAACTAAAAAATGTAGAACTATGCTCAACTAACAGTGGACCAAGGACACTGCAAGTCACTAACTTCATCTGTTCTCAGGATTCGATACCTTTTTAAACAAACGTGCTTTTACTTGATTTCTTATTTTATTTTCTTTCTTAAACAGAAATAAACATAGGAATTTGGAACTTATTATGACTTTACTCAATAAATATATGAAAACAATTAGATATTTCGGCTTCAGCTCTTCAAGGTGGCCAACATCAGCTTTTGTAGAGTGTTAGAATTTAGCCAGAAAAATGCTTCTCTCATGACATCAAAAAACCCTAATTTTAACTATTAATTTCAGCTATGGTGAGAGAATAACAGCAGCCTTGGAAGATACCACACACCCTTCTATTTCCAGTTTTGACAATTGGGGGGGTTTCTTGCTAGTTCCAAATTCATACTTTGGTACTGTAAAATTGTTTGTCTAATTGATAAAAAGCAGTATTTTAGATATTTTCTATGTATCTTTCTTTACAGCACTAGTATGCCCCAGGGCAGTGTCATACTAATATTGATGTTTGGGCTAGAGAGCCACTACTCTCCCACAGTAGCTGAAAGCAGATATTTAGGGAAAGTTTAAAGCTAAGAACTTTTCTAAAATTAAATTCCAACAAGGAAAATTTCTTCCTAAACTCTTTATCTCCACATTGAACAAAGAGGCTTCTCATCAACTACATGGCAAGTGCACTTCCTTGGCCTCCTAAGCTTAGAGATGCATTTAATACCAGGATTCAATTTTCACAAAACCAGTGGAGGAACACCAAGATTTAATGGAGGAAAAAAAGTAATACTGTTTTTAAGTCCTCTTAGTAATGCTTTCCTCAGATATAACTCAGTGACCCATTAATAAAGCATATAATTGTGTTATATTATATTAAAACTACTCCTTTTTGCTGTTTCCTAGCCCATAAAGAGTTTTAATAAAGCAAAATGTTACAGATCAAATTAAGTGGTTGAGCTAAACTCAAGTAGCAAGAGCAAGATATATCTACCCAGAGCAACAAATGGCTTGAACCTCAGTTTTAAATTCCTTCCCTGTGGGAAGGATCAACACCTCACACTGTACTTATAAAATACAATACTGTACAGAAGTGTCCTGTCTCCTTTCCAGGTTGTCTTTAGGACACGTGAACTCTGGGGAATCGTGGGTGGAATGCATAGAAGATCTTACTGCAGCTGCTTGTACTGCACCTGTTCAAGGGATAAATAAAGCAGCTACGTTCTAGTTTTGGTTTCATTCCCTGCCAGCCCCTTGATGTGCAGAGAAATGATATACCACCTCCTCATCTTGTCAATCAGAATGCAAATATGTCTTCAATATTATGGAAGTGATGACCACTTTTTTCTTACCAGAAATGTTCCCACAAGCTAGTACAACCTCTATGACACATACTAGAAAAAACCCATGGCTCTTTGTTTCATATTCCTACAACAAGTAGCTCTGTTCATGTAAGTAATCCTTAGGCCTTTTACCATTCTTGTAGGAAAGAAATTAGAATTGGGTCTAGATGAAGCTGATCTGAAATGAAACGGGACTCAGAAATTCTCCAGAGCTTACATAAGGGTTATTCCACTTTGGTATTTCCCCACCTTGTTCACCTCTGGCATAATTATTAGACCTGTGTGAGTTGAAGATCCAGACTATTTTGATGTAAACCACTGGGGCATTTGCAATGATATTTAAGAAAACACACATACCTCTTCACAGGGCACACTTTCCACAAAAACTTGATTTTGTTGCTACTTTGAAAGGCTTCTCTTAGCTACTCTCTTTAGCCCACTTACCCGTTCCTTTAGGCCACCTAAAGAACATTTTCTGGCAATTTAGTAAATTATATTAGTCTTAGAACATACAACATAGGCTTATAAAAGATGCACATATTCCTGTGTTTTGCCATGAGGAGTTTATGGCAACGTTCACAGCCACTATCCAATCTTGTATGTTTGTTCTTTTTTGAAGGGGATTGTGTCCTGACTAAGCTCTGCATATTTTCTCCAGAAAAAAGTTACATACTCCATAAACATACAGAACAAAAAAGACATGCTCTATTCTCAACACAGAAATTATATTGGTGTTAGTTACATCTCATGTTACCCAACACAGGGTAAAGAAGACTCTTTAATACAGCAACACATGCAGTCAGAGAAATGGGAAACCACTCGGCTACACACAGAGTAGCTGTGAACCTCCATGAAGCAGCCTGGTTAGCAAACTCCTGCCTGCACCCATGCATCTTGCATCATCTTTCTCTTCACTCTTCTGTAAGAAATAATAGCACCTTGTGGAAAGGTCTGTAACTTCACTTTGCAGATCTGCCTTCATCCCTTTGCTCCTCCACTCACAGTGCCCGCAATCTGCACGGCACTGAATGCTGGGAAGAAAGGTGGGATGGCAGGCTCCAAGGAGGGAGAACACAGCACAGAGCAAGCCACATCATCACCCATGGCGTACGGAAGGAGGACACAGCAGGGTCCCACATGGAGCAAGGACAACTGTCAACAGCCAACATTAGGTGTCCTCCACACAACCACAGCGGTATCAGTACTCATCCACGCAGCCAACTGCTACAACTAGGGCATACAGATCTCAAGTGTGGGACAGTTCCTCCCTCAGGAGGAACTCTAATAATCACAGGACGGTTCAGGTTGAAAGGACCTTAAAGGCCATCTAGTGCCAATCCTCATGCCATAGGCAGAGACAACCTCCACTAGTCTAGGTTGACCAAAGCCAACATGGCCTTGAACACTGCCCGGGAGAACGCATCCACAACTTCTCTGGGCAACATGTTCTAGTGCCTCACAGTAAACAATTTATTCCTAGTAGTCTAAATCTACTTTCTTTTAGTTTAAACACATCACCCTTTGCCCCATCACTACATTCCCTGATATAAACAGTTACTCTCCACATTTCTATAGGTCCACTTTAGGTACTGGAAGGCTACTCTAAGTTCTCCCAAGCCTTCTCTTCTCCAGGCTGTACAAGCCCAACTCTCTCAGACTGTCCTTGTAGTAGAGATGATCCAGGCTTCCCATCTTTGTGGCCTCCTTTGGCCTTCATCCATCAGTTCAGTATCTTGTACTGGGGAACCCAGATCTGGACACAGTACTCCAGGTAGGGGGTTCACCAGAGCAGAGGTGGAGAACCAGCTCCCTTGACCTGCTGGTCACACTTCTTTTGGTGCAGCTGGATTTCTGGGCAGCAAGCACACATTGCCAGCTCATGTTAAACTTTCAATTAATCACTCTCAAGTCCTTCTCTTCAGGGCTGCTTTCAATCCATTTCCTGCCCAACCTTTGTCAAGGGCTTATCCCCAACAGCCTGCTAGCACAACTCTGCACACTTATCCTGAACTATGCTCAACTATGTGCCAAAACAGCACTGAATTTTAGAATTTTTGCACTGAAAAGAAGCAGTATTGAGTAGGCAATTGCACTGAGAAGAGATTGTGGTTCAAATAGGTTTGGTTTGTTAGAAACTTTTGACCACTTGTCACCAAAAAGCAAAGTAGAGGATGAGTGTACTGTATGATTGGGCTAGATAAGGATTTAATCTCAAAGAGTTTATTATTTATTTTAAGTAAAAAAGTGAGACAATCTTATAGACTGGAAAGTGATTTTGACAGTAGGTGAGGAGGGTACATTGTTTTACAACTCCTGTCAAAAAATTAGCAGGAAGACTATCCATTTATTTCCTCCAGTAGTTAATCTTAGCCAACCCCAATGAAAGAGAACATCTTGTTTCAGCTGCCTATTTCTTTTTTAAACACCTGCCAGAGTACCAACTGCCCTTGGCCATTTTTGAACCAGCTATGACAGGGTAAGGAGAGAATGCTGACATTCTCAAGTAGAGCAGGATGGTCCCAGTGACCCCCAGGATTGAGAAAAGGCAGCCCAAATTCACCCTAATACCAGAGCATTCTGATTTGGCACTATGTATCAGAATCTGGGGTTACATGTAGTATTTTTGGAGTTTTGGATACCATGTCCCATTCCAGAAGCTTGAGGTAAATGTGGCATTTGTTCCCATTCAAAATAGCTTCCTAAGTTACAGGATGCTTTAAATATAGCATGAGTCCCACAGAGGCTTCTGAAGAAAGTGCATGGCACCCAAAACAGGTATAACTAGAATGATCAAATTGTTTAGGTTGGAAAAGACCTTAAAACCATAGAGTTCAACTGTTAACCCAGCACTGTCAAAACCACCACTAAACCATGTTCCAAGCACCACACATATGTGTCTCAAATACCTCAAAGGGATGGTCCTCAACCACTCCCCTGGGCAGCCTGGTCCAACACTTGACAACTGTTATGGTGAAAATTTTTTTCCTAATATCTAAACCTCCCAGAGGCAACTTGAGGCCATTTCCTTTCGCCCTACTACTTGTTATTTTGGAGACCACCATCCACCTCACCACAATCTCCTTTCAGGTAGTTGCTGAGAGCGTTCAGTTTTCCCCTCAGCCTCTTTTTCTCCAGACTGAACAATCCCAGTTCTCTCAACCACTCCTCATAAGATTTGCTTTCTAGAGCCTTCACTAGTTTTGTTGCCCTTCTCAGGAAAAGCTCCAGCATTTCAAGTCTTTCTTAAAGCAATGACTCAAAACTCACAGTACTCAAGGTGTAGCCTAACCAGTGTTGATTACAGGGGAACTGTACTTGCCTAGTCCTACTGGCCACACTATTTCTGATACAAATGAGAATGCTGTTGGCCTTTTTGGCTACCTGGGAACACTGGTGGCTCACATTCAGACAGAATGTTGACCAACACCATCAGGTCTTTTTTTCTGTTAGACAGCTTTCCAGACACTCTTCCCCAAGCCATGTAGTGTTGCATGGGGTTGTTGTGACCCCAGCACAGGTCCCATCACTGAGCCTTGTCGAGCCTCATACAACTGGCCTCAGCCCATTAATCCAGGTTGTCCAGAACCCTGTTGATCCCTCCTGCAAACCATCACTCCCACATAACTTGGTGTCATCTGCAAACTTACTGAGGGTGCACTCAATTCCCTTGTCCAGACTGTTGATAAAGACATTAAACAAAAGTGACCCCAATACTGAGCCCTGGAAAACACCCATTGTGACCAGGTTAATGCAAATACTACAATGCCTTGCAGTTATTTTTTCTCCACGCCAAAAAACTAATTTTCACTAATGCTGGCTTTAAACTGAAGAGACAAATTGTTTAAAGTGTGTGCCCTTAAGTCTGTTACTTTTAATGATACAAAGGGTTTGTGTCTGTTAATGAATACAGCTAACCAAGAGTGAGAGCGCCAAAATAGCTCAGCAGCTGGAATGTGGACTCTGAGCAAGGGAATGGAGGGGACACAGTGTAAGCATATGAAAGGCTGAGTTCCTCCTAATCCTCAGCTGCCATTGCTACAAATCAAGTGTATTTGGAGGGATTTTGGAGAAAGGTTGCAATGTATTTATGCACAGTGTTCAGGCACTGAACACCCCTGGCACAGATGATCACCACAGCAGCTACGCCTGTGGGAGGTGCAGGCAGTAACTCTACCCTTGCCAAGGGATTTGAATGCCTTGAAGACATTTGACCCATTACACTTTCCTAAAAGAGAAGGGAGATCTCATTGACTTTCCTGAAAAATGTCTGCTAGCCACTGCTAACAAAGAAGATGAGTCACCTTGTATGAAGCACATTTAAGTTATCTGGAGCCAATTGTAAGCTGGAAACTAATTATTTTCAGGGTTCCCAATTAAAAAAAAAAAGGAAAAAAAGTGTTTGCACTTCAAGTCAGTAGGTGGGGAATAAAACCCTCTTTCTTCACTCTAAATAAAAGCTGAGTCTGTTGTGCCTGAAAGTCTGTAAGAAGAGTTTTACATCTGTAGGGAAAAAAATTATTCTTCGTGGATCCGAAAATGCAAATTTTAGGACTACTCCCAAAGGATATCCAGGAGTAGGGCAGATCCCAAAGATACCAAACAACTTCATGCTTCTATTTCACTTCTACCCATAAATTATGATAGCAGCTAAGTAAAACACATGGTTCTCCCCCATCTATGCAGAAAATGTTTTTACATGTGATACCTGTTTGCTTTTACATATATGATATTATGTAAATAATGGGTCAACACTTGTAACTATCCTTGTCATCCCTCTGTACTAGCAAGAATTAAATTCTTTATGAAGTGTCATTTCTTAAGTATCAAGACACACTTTTATCAAATTAGGATAAAAAATGTAGACAGTTGTAAGAAAAAAACTGTTCTGAGACTTTGTTCTTAGATAACTTTATTAATGCTTTAACTAAACAACTAGAGAAGACACAGCCCTTAACATGCTGTATAAACCATCCTTTTCCAATTAGTGCTATTAATTTCAAAGTGTACCGTAGCTGACACTGCAACACACTGTATAATTTTTTTTTTCTCAAGACTTGCTATTATTGATTTTTACCATGTTCAGTCCACTGTGATAGCTGGATTATAAAGACTACTATTGCATCTTGTACACTGCTTTGATACTTCCAGAGTGCTACTGGAGGTTTGGGGTTTTGTGGTTTTGGTTTTGTTGTTTGTTTTTTGGTTTTTTTTTTAAGAATACCCACGTTTTATAGTTGTAAAATAATATACTTTTTATACTACTAGTTAGACAAAAAGAGTGACCAGATGGGAACTGCCGTTGCCACTAAAGAAAGTTAACATTAACAGATTCATAGAGTTAATTTCCCTCTTTGTGTTCCGCTAGCTGGAGAATATTTTGCAATACCATATTCAGAATGGAGCTAATGACAAGGTCATCTGCTGTGTTATGAAGACAGCCATTTACTGAGTTCTGACATCAGACTCTAATAAAATGTTCTACCTGCAAAAAGCTTATTGGGCATTTTAATTATAAAGCACTAACAGTTGAGCAGATTTCAATTAATAATGTAGTTGTTACCTCCTGCTGTGTTTACCAATTCTAAAGGATCTACAAAATTATTAACTTTATTATTATTAAAGTAAATCTGAGGACTTCCTGAAATACTACATCAATTATACTTTCAACTGCTTAAACTCTACGCCAAAGGCTAAGCAGTTTGTCAGAACAGAATATTAAGTTGCCAGGGAACAGCTTTAAATGTTGAAATAAGAAAGAAACCACCAACTAACTATCAAAACTCACTTCAGTTGTGGACCCATTTCCTTAGGCTAAGAAACCTTCTTCCTCACCTCCATAAAAACACTATATCTGGTTATATCCACTTGCAAACTTCTCAGTTTCACAGTTAACTCTATGCCTCCCGTTCAAGGGAAGGGTTATGTTCCTCACCCCCCACACCATCTTTTGCAGAAAAGAAAGCTGCAAAGTCACTTTGGAGTGGTTTTTTTTGGCATGAGCAGTAACCTAGCTCAAATAAATACAGTATTTATAACTGAGTTACTAATTGCATAGATAATATTCAGCCTGATTATTTCGTACACTGAGCTCTTTTCATGGATGATACCATATGAGCAGTGATGATTCAGATAATCACACCTCAAAGACAAAAGCTGCATTTAGCAGGTGAAATAAAGGGCTTCAAACCCACAGTTTATGTATTATGTATCAGAATAGTCAGAGCAGCAGGTTTGATGATGTAACATCATTTAAACCAGTACCTCAGCTATTGCAGTCCATTATTCACATTAATATGGCCTACATTCTAACAGGGTTTAGTGTTTCTCCTGAAATTCAAAACATGAGTAGAACTGAAAAACAGAACCTTAAATAGAGCTATATGCATGCTGTCTGCATGGACACTGTACCAAGTAAATAAAACTCCTTATATACTCCTGGCCTTCCCTGACCCTAGCATTTAGTGATTAGTTTAATCACACAGAGAGATGAGGGGCTGCCTTTCAGTCCCAAGCACATACTTGATTTAAAGGAGAAATCATTCAACCAAGAGCTGTAGTTAGCTCCACATCCTTCCCAAACATTATTTGGTCGAGTACAGCACATGCATTCAAATCACACTGCATTATGATGCTATGACTTCAAAATAATAAAAGGCTGTTTCCCCAACAAATCCTGAGATTAAAGGTACAACAACTACCTTCATGGATTTTTCAGAGTGTTTTCTGCAAGGAAAGAAAAAAGCTTATGTCATGATTGTTTAACCCAAAGGGAAAAAATAGTACATCTTGTGCTGGAACTGCTTGGTACTACAAAAAAAAAAAACATAAAAAATCATTCTTTGTTGAAATCAAACCTCTTACAATGTCAGTGCCTAAGGTGAAACATCCATTGGGATTACTCTCCAGACACAATACTTTTGATCGTCACAAGCATAAGAAATCACAACAGGTATCTAGACACAAGATGGTCATTACATTAATTGTCTCACCCCACCCCTCACAGAAGTTGGCTCAGTGTCCTTTGAGTACTGAGGGGGAAAAAGGACACATCCCTACTGAACAGTAGTTAAAAAAGAAGACTTCTAGAGGACAACAGGCTTAGTATTGTTCTGTATTAGTTCTGTATAAGACCAACCATTATAAATATTAATCCATGGATTTTATTTTTGTAAAGGACTTCACATTTGGAAATGAAACAAAGCCTCCCAACGTTGTGGTTTTAGGAAAGCTACTCAGCAGTCCAATTCTCTGGGGATGGATGCTTAACAGTTGACATGGAACCAGCATCTCAAGGGAACTTGTTAAATTTCTCCAGTTTGGTCAACACAGATACACTTCACCTTCTGATTACAATTTCTGTACAGCATGACATGGCCACACAAGTGACAGTTGCAGAATGCTTAAGTGTTTGACCTAGATAACCTGAGGGTTTCCCTGCCTTCAAGAATAGAAGAAAGTAAGCTAAGAGGGACACCCCTTAGCCCATCACTTGCCTGTTTTAAGTCACTGATATCCCACTTGCATTAAGGCCAACAGGAAATGAATGCTCTCACAATAGCTCCTCTAAAGGAAACAAAGTCACAGGGAGAGAATGGCACATGTATGTTAGAGAGTGAAGGAGAGCCAGAAAGTAATCAGGAAAACATTTCTCATGCCAGTAAAAGAGCTCAAAAAATGTGAAAAAAGCCTTTCTGCTCCTCCAATGACATGGACTGCAAAATGCTGGAATGGCAGCTTTCACCCCCACCCCAAAGAGTGCTTGTATCTGACTACGTATACAGATGAGCTAATTTGGGTTTTTTTTGCTATTAGTGTTTTCCATTTCCCCTCACTTATGTCATCACCAGATTTCAACTTCTTCACTTAAAATAAATCCAAAACAGTTCTCTAACACCTTGCCTTTGTTTAAGCACTGTCTCCCTCAGTTTCAGAACCTGGCTTTTGATTTCGCATCCGGGAAACAGTAAAAAAAAACCCTCTCATAGGAAGTATGAAACTGTATGGATACTCATGCAGTGAACATACCAGTCATGTGTCACCACACTTTTACATAACATTTTTGCTATCTCAGATGATAATTCTTGCACACCTTTCAGCCCATTGCATGACCTGCACACCGGTCTATCTCACTGAAAAAGCTGGCTGTTCAGCAAAAAATATTCTCAAATGTATGAAGAGGCTCTGCTACTGCATTCATCCATGTACAGCCGTACCATCTTAGGTAACACAGCAACACAGCACTTAGATAATTAACTATGTCTAAAAGCCTTCTTACAGAGGATTAGGTCTATAAAATTAATGAACTGTTTGCTTCCAGACAGTTCATGCAAGTAGCAGGAGAAAATAACCTGCTTTGCTGCCCATGTCAATTTGGAAAGACCAGATTTATGCAGTCACGCCACTGGTGACAGCTCTTAGCATTGCCAGCAACCTGCGAGTCCCATTCATGTCAGTGGAACTGACAGGTGCTCAGATTTACTAGGAGTCTGTCAATACTCTTTTCCTATCTCTGCTACCTGCCCATCACATGAAGCTTTTTTCTAACAAGTAGGATAGTCTGCAGAGTGGGGGCTGCAAAAATATTTTTTAAATCTTCCCAGACTATTTCCAATCACATTGCTAAAAGAGTGTGAAAGCTGCAGAGTGACTTTAACTCCTCTTTGTCTGTCCCTATGCCCTTAAGTTAGACACTCATTTTTAGATAAAGAGCAGATAAGCAAATCAATCCATTGCAGCAGAACACATCTTCACCTGTCACCCAGCTGGCTGACTGTTGACTATTCAGCAGGGAGCTGATCACCTGGACCTGCCTGAAAGGAAGAAATAGTGTCTCACACTGCATTTTTCAGAGCCTTCTGAAACAAAACTGTTGTGCTCAACAGCTCCAACTCCCTCTCTGTCCACGGTTTTAAACATATTTTCCTGACCAGATATATTAGTGATGCCATAATATTCTGCACTGTGCTTTTGTCAATATGCTTTAAAGACTTCTAGGTTTTCTCTCCCATTTCTTAGGCAAAGAAGTGCAAGATGAGTAGAAATTTTATGGGGCTGCTTGGTGGAGAGCATGGTCAACAGACAGCTAAACCTGTTGCTCTAGCTACAAAGTCCACAGTCTCCACTTTCTATCTAGGTGTGGGCTAGCCTCATACTGGCACCAGACTAGCTTCCCCTTGGAAGTGTGCATGCAGAACACTATAGATGGGATGAGCAATCCCAGTGTGGTAGACTGTTGTTATCACCTTCCTTAGGAGTTCAGGGGCAACTACCGCATGACTTGTGGCATGACAGAAGATCACAGAGCCTATATGAAAAATGACAAATCTTCCCTCTCTGTGGTCCACCCACAGACAGCCTTATTGCTTGGGAGCAGTTAAGAGTATAATGAGCATATCTGCATGTAAACCTTATCTGCTTGCATAGAGGAATACTATGCATATGTAGGCAAAGCAGCCATGGCACATCTGGCATTAAAAACCACTGCAAGACCCTTTAAGTTGAAATGCTTGGGTTTAGTCTAATCCCATCTCAAGGCAGCTGTGGATCATACATGGTACACAGGTAAGCATGTGACACCCACTAATTGTATTTAGAACTTTGTGCCCTTACCGAGGTATTTTTCCTTCCCTCCACCCCCCTAGAATATCTTGAAAATATAAGTACAGCTTTCCTTTTCCCCTAAGGAAACACTAATTATGGCTGAGTTCACAGCTCACCTCCCTTATGACTGCAAATTGCTGATTTGTTTGGAGATGTATTTATATGAAAGATACTAAAGGAAAAATAGACTTGAAGAACGTTATTATCCAAAGCCATGTATTACACAGTGTTCCAATTGCAGCTGGCACTCTTACTCCAGCCCTCCCCATTGAAGGTCTACATTCATATCTGCATGCCTGTTTCTCCTGCCTGAGGCTGGCTACAAAATCCAATCCCATCCCAAAACAATCTTCCAGTGCTGGAAATGCAGCCAGCTGTGCTAAGAGGTAATTCCTCCACACCTCTGTGAACCCAGCCATTGCAGTTCTACACCCATTCATCACAACGCTCTCAGGAGCCTCATGGGAATCATGTAGCCTTTAGGCTACTTCTAGAGATTATAACCTGAGACAATATCTTCTTTGGGAGGCAATTGTTTTTATATTTCTCACTGCCATATACAGTGCAAGTGCCACAGTCCCAGCCCTTGACCGACAACCTCTAGGTATGACTGAATTGTGTACCCCAAAACCCCCCAAGTATGTTTGAACCTTTTGGTACTTACCTTGGGTGAGATAAGGGAGTAATAAAACTATTTACCATGGTGAAATTAGTATAAGCTTATGAAGTGAGCTTATTTTAGGGGGGCAGGTTTTTATGTTGTTTGTTTTTAAGTAACACCAACAGAACTTCTCTGTTATTACTACACCACCTCTGCAAAAGTGATTATGAAAAGGTCCTTTCATTATCATTGGACTTGACACTACAGTAAACCCAGTGCTATCTATCTACAGAGAAAGGAGTATCAGGCGTAGGAATAAGGAAGATCCACTAAGACAGAGTTTTGTGGTATGACTATGAAACAGGGTAGTTAAGATTTCAGAAGCTCACTGGTGACTTTGAATCATGACTGTTGCAATGGTAACAATTTGGTACCCACAATTTAACAGACTTTTTTCATTATGAAAAATAATGAAAAATTCACCCAGTTTTCAAAGCAGAGTAGGTGGTGGGTCTTAGGGTTTTTTTGTTGGTTTTTTTTTTTCAGTGGAGCAGAGCTTTTTATTCCATTCTATTTGTCTAATTACATCGCTCATACTCCTTTAAACAGTGTTATGTAAGTAACCCATCTTGTCATTGCACTGCAAAATAAGCCTTCTGCAGGTGATCTGAGGAGGAATCAAGATGCCTCTAAAAAGATCTGAATATTCTGAAACAGATTTGAGACTGTCAAAAGGAAAAAAGGAAAACAGGAAAAGGAGGAAAGAGCTGTAAGAGGTAGCAGAAGCAGAGTTTCCAAACCAGAAGTCACACAGAACTCTTTAGTTTGACAAGAGAAGGGTAGGCAAGGGAAGCACTTACACATTTCCTGAAAATCATTCAATGTTAAAAACTTCTAAGAAACTGAAATAATTCAGGTAATAAGCACTGAAACCACATTAAAACATTGTTATTTGAGGAAAAAAAAAAGACACTTAAGAAATAAATGGACTCATCTGTAATTGACAGAAACACCAAGGTAATTAATTATTAAATCATATGCTCTTTGTCAGCTGCAAATGGAAGGCTTCTACATAATTTAAAACCGTATTTTAAGCACTACTGAGTTTTCTGCTTGACATATTTAGTTTGTATCCAATTATTTCTCCCATGCAAAACAGGGGACATTTATCCTTATTTTCATTCAGTTTGAACACCTAGAATTCACATGTTTTCAAGCAGTTGCCTGTTTATCGTCTAGAAATATATTTTCATATTCCCATTCATAGCTGCTTCACTCCCTTTCCCCTAAATAGAAAGGGCCAGTGAAGCCCCTATCAGCAAAAGGGAAAACACTGTACAAAATTTAACTGGAAGCTTATTTAAAAGAAATTATCAAAATTCTTAAAAATATACTAACCAGAACTGAGGCATCATCAATGTCAGACTGTGCCTTAAACAGGCATATTTAAGGTCTGCATCAGATTGTCTGTATTCAAACCTAGATGCAAAGACCTTCTGTTTTGCTAAGCCAGGTCAGAGAATAAATATGATTAATTTACAGCAATTTCCCAACCTAAATAAGCTGAATGAAGTTCAGTGGTTTATTGGCTTTTTTTTTTCCCCACTTACTCTGGAGATGGTCAAGGGCATGTTGAAGTCCTTTCCCCCTTGCAGTCGGAACCCCCATGGTCCAGGTCCGTTCAGAGTCACGCTGTAAGCCATTTGGTACCTCTTTCACGAGGAAACAACGAGGCACTGCAGAAGAGGAGGATGGGGTAGACAGAGAAAGTGTGAAAAGTCAGAATGAGAAAAGGGAAGAGTTCTATGTACCAAAAGCAATTCTCTTTCCACCTTGCCTGTTCAGCTGTGCTGGGATATCACCTAAGAATAGATGGAAGCTATAATGCAGATGCTGATATCCCAGCTGAGTAGGGCCCATAAAAGGTTTGTAACCAGACACCTACTATGCAAAGACTTCATGACTCAGAGGTCTAATATAGCCCCCAGGGAAGGGGACAGATCTTTCTAGGCTTCTCAAGCCCCTCTTCATTACCTGGGGGCAAACATCCCTTGCTAAAACCCCAAACTCTCAAATTTCTTTACTAACCTGTTAGAAACATAGCCATTTAACTTCTGCTTCAGAACATGTTTATTGCACTCTGATATACAATGTACTGCAAATAATTTGCACAGATATTTCTATATGTAGCAGGAAAGGCATCAAAAGCATTTACCTTCTTCATTGTCTTGTTAAACTGAAAAAAGTATATTCTACATGCACTTAACATCACAGAAACCCCTACAACTTCATTTTTGGCTCTTGGTTCCATAGTTCGAGTTTTCTCAAGGGAAAATTAAAATGTGTTTTCTTTGAATGTCGATAAAGGTCTTAGGGATTATTTCTAATCAGCATTTAATTTCCATGGCAAAATAATAGTTTCACTACATACATATCTCCTTGTTGCAATGTAAGTCTTCTAAAGCCATGACGCTTAAGTGGAGAGCTAAGAATACAGCTAGTTAACTGCTTCCTTAATGCATTCCTTGATTTTTTTCATAGTTGTTTGATGTTCTGTAAAGCTTTCTAACCCTTGTTCAGTAAGGCCAGGCAGCACTGTCAGTTGGGACTAGCTAAAATACCGAGAACAAGATGGAAGGGGAAAAGCTGCTAGCAGAACTAGAGATAGAAGCTAAGCTTCTGCTCTCAGTATAAAGCTATAAAGATTAAACTATGATCAGCCTTTCAAGTCCATAATATGTGTTGGACCTCCAGAACCACCCTACTGTATCTCCATAGCATCTTTGCCTTTACCCTCCAGTTACAAAGAAATTCCCATTACATTAAGTTGGAGAAAAAAATAAAAAGAAAGCATCAGTTCTATTCTGATAATCAGAGACAAGCAAAACCACATAATGCACTTAGCAGGGAGGTTGGACTCAATCTCTCAAGGTCCCTTCCAACCCCTACAATTCTGTGATACAGCTCAGTTAAAACATTGATAATAGGGCACACTACCCATACACCTACCTTAAAGAGTGATACAAAAAACTCACAGTGAAGCAGCAGAGCAAATTCTACTCAGTCTATCTGATGAGATGGTCCATGATTTTTCAAAATCATGAGGCAATAGAAAAGTGTTTGGTTTGCATTCACAAGAGCAGAATAGCCATTGGTACAAGGGAGTAATTAACCTCTGCATAGAAACTATATTAAATAAGTAACTATATTTTTTATTGGAAGGTTCAAATTAAACCACAGCAATTCACATAGATTTGAGTGTCATCTGCACTAAACCAACAGGACTGGCCCAAACCAAAGCAAATGGCAAGACACAGTGTGGACAGAAAAATGGTTTCTGATGTCTCACAAATACCTTCAGGACAAATTTACATTACCAGCATTTGTAATCTACCCTATATGAATCCAGGACCAGTGACGTTTGGATCATTATTTTGAGGGGAGGCAAAACTGACTTGTTGCACTTCAAATGGTAGAGTTTTTGGGCCTGCCAGTTTATCTAGTAGGTCTCTTTCTAAACACTGGTACTGAATTTATTATTTAAAGCTCACATGCTAACACGAAAGATATAAGCTTAGTTCTCAAAGCATTATTCTTTTCCTAAGAACTCAGTGATGTTTTTCAGTGCCCTTTCTATGCTCCATTTCAAGGGTTCAAAATTATGGAATAAAACCAGGAGATAAACATAGCAAGTCATGGCTTCACTAGTAAAGACAGTATCACAAAAAAGAATTAAAAGAGATGCTGCATCTTTATGGACTAGGAATTCTGTGCATGTTACCTTCCTATACCTAAACCTTCAGTCACTTGTGAAAGAAAAAAACAGGGTGAATGGGGAGAACAAAACCCAGACCAGAACAAACCTGCTCAGCAAGCTGAACAGACCTAAGTATTAAGGTCCACAGATGCCATTTAACCAAGCACTACATCCTTCTATCATACTCTTACATGTGTAAGATGCCATTTGCTTATCGGTTTAGAACACCCCTAAGGGTCTGTGAGATCCCTCAGGCTGGGTGGCATGCTGGGGAACTGAAGTGGTAATCTCATTAGAGGTGCTGTCATTTGAATGAAATGTTAAACTGAGGTCACTTGTTCCTACTCCTTTGGTTCCTGTCCGTGTCCACACGAATGTTCAGCACAGCCTGACACTTTTAAAAACAAAGTGTAAGGGATATGCCAATGTTCTGGCCAGCACTCCCCTTTGACACAACAGGACCACAGCCATTTCATGTGCCTCCAGGTGCATTTTAGAGTAAAAATATTCTGCAGTATTCTATCTCTGGACCCAAGTCCTTTCCCTCCTGCATTTGTTCCCCTCTGTCTACTCAGAGAAAGCTGTGTGTCTAGTAGTGAAATGCAAGTGGTAAAGATGACCATACTATAGTCACAGCTCCATTTTCTGGGGGCATTCAGCACAGGTCTCATTTGTCTTATACAGACTTTTGATACAAGCAGCCTTCAAATAAGAAGGCCAGTAACTTCCATTTCAACTCTGCCCTGCCTTCAAAGGTCACAGACATGGGTGTTCTCACTGTGTCAAACATCCAGAGCAAACTCAGGAACTGGATTGGTGCATCAGGTCCAATGCCACCATGGCTACCAGCAGAAATCTCAGCAAAACCTTCTGGGAAATCTGAGGATGATATACACTGTGTGTACATAAGAGACAATGCACTTGTTTTCTGAAGCTTGTGATGTTTAGATTAGGTTCTGGTTGCTTTACATAACTGCCTGTTAGACTGTTCCAAAAATAATTCTTTATTTGCTCAAATAACAGTATTTTGTTTCTCTTGGTGTGCCTTCTTCCCTACATTCTCTCAATATGTCAAAATCTGACTTGCTTCTAGTTCCTTGCCTTCACACAAAAGCTATACCGAGTCAGATGAGGTCACTGGTGTAAGAAGTGGCACTTAAAGAAAAAACCCATGTATTCTTGGAGTAGGGTGACATTTTCTCTGCAGATACCAAAAGAGAGAATTGGTCCAGAGCTCACCAGGTCCCCTCAGAGCTGTCCCTAGCTGACTGATAGCAACAGTTGTGAGGAAACTGGATGGGTACCAGGCTCTGTGGGCTGTAGAGCAGAGGAAAAGTGCTGCCACCGCCAGCAAATGCCTCCGAGCCTGAGCAGAGCCATCTTTCCACAGCTACATCAGAGACATTACACTAGCAGAAACAATTTACATATGCTAGGAGACCATGCTGTATTACAGTGAACTGACTTTAGGAAAGCTACAACTGCATGTTTGGGAGTCCACAGCCATTAAGTGAATGAAATAAAAACCACTAGTGTCAATGCTAAATTAAGGTGGAAGGAAACAAGTAATGGAAATTCCAATTGTTCCAAGTTGCTACTACTTCATTAAGCTGGTAACATTACTCATCCGTTATACTTCAGCTGTAGTGTTAGATGTACCCACAGAAGAGCCTGAATTACTACTGTGGCAGCAAGTTTGCATTGTTTGTATCATTAAGCAGTTCAGCAGTAGATTGCTTGAGAGTCTGACTTCTGATCTCCAACAGACATTGGAGACCAACCAATCTTTGGCATTTAAGATGATGCATGCAAGATCATGGTTTCAATTACCTTTTATGTTTTTCCACAGGCAAGTGAAAGACTTGCCCTTCAAAGGCATAAACTATCATTTCCTTTTTGATAAAAAGATCTTCAACAAGCTGGATAGACTTTCCTTTAAAAAGTAATCGGACAAAAACATTGGCAGCCTTTGTTTCAGTCTCCCTCACCTGAGGGACTGACAGTACGAGAAGGCAGGATTCAGCTTTAAAACAAACATGTCCTTTTTGCCCCACAGATTCCAGCATTGTCACCAGTAAGATTATCTACACTCTTTGAGAAGAGTGCAAAGGTGAGGAGACTAGATATGGAGCATGGGAAGAAACTAGTCACCTAGACATATATTAGGTTAATTCAAGATATTGGACAACTCTAGGATTGCATATATCAACCATCTGGCTCAAAGCTTGGGTTTCTTTCAAGCATGTGTCTAGGCAAGCAATTATTTAAAGATTGTAATCAATTTACAAGTTGAATACTGCCTCCACACAAAGACTATTCTACAATGCCAAAAAGTTCACTGCCATCTCCTTTCCTTCACTGCTAATGTCTGAACTAATTTGAGCTAATTCTACTTGTTTTTCCATTTATAACTTGCTTCACCCCTTTAATCCAAATCCTTGAATTCTTCCAAAACTTTGTATTAGAGTTTCTCTTAGACATCCCTTTAATAAGCTGGTTTTTGATCTTTCTTAGAAGTTAAATTTTCAATCACACTTGGCTTCACCAAATTCTGCTTTGTCAATATCTTTCTAGCAACATGGTTTGTGAGTCCCAGAATACAGCATTCCTGGGGAGTTCTACTACAGAATATAATGATGAAAGATTATCTCATGTTTCTGTAATACAAAGTCTTCAGAAATGCCACTCAAACCGTTTTTCATTCAGCTGTTTGCTGCTGCCAGTATCACCTTATGAATTAATCAAATTTAATGTTTTGCCTCATCTCTAGATCCTTCACCATGGCTGCTTTCACCAGTACAGGAGAATGACATTTTTCTTAGTAGATTGCCTCCACCCTCCCGTCCTCCTATCATCATGACTTCTTTTCACACCCACAAGAGTAGGTATACACCATAGTGCAGCCAGACTTGATGTTCACAAGATTTTAAAATTCTTGTCACCATATCAGACTGGAAACACACCTGTTGAGACAGGCAAAGATACTTGTCTAAGTTGTTTACAAAGACTTTTTTGCCCCTGTATTGCAAAAAAGACTTAAGTTATACGTTACTAAGCTCTCACTGGCATTTCAGTAATTGTTTTTTAAAGGTAGTACAACATGTAATACCCAACACTTCTATAGCACCTACTTTGCCAAGATATCAAATGTCATCTTTGTTTTGGGTTTGGATTTTTTTTAAGGTAAAGAACACCTAAACACCTGGTGTTGTAATCATCTAATTTATAAACATGTAGCCATAGAGCTTAGGTTACTAGCTTTAGGTCACAAAATGAGTCAACAGCACCAACTGCATTAAAACACAAGGCTTAGTTTCTAACAGAGGCACTTGAATCATCTAGAGAAGGCTACAAAATGTGTTTCTGCCTTTTTAACATTCTTCTCCAACTCAGGCTTGATTACTAGGAAAGTTTATAACCACCTTGAAACAACCATAATTTGTGCCTTGTTGCAGGGTATCTTAATTGACTGGTTTGGCTTACTGCAGAAAATACTTAAAGGGAAAAAAAAAACAACAAAGAAATCCACATGCACAAAACCAGCTGAAGATGCTACATGCAGACCTTTGTCAGCACCACATGGATGAAGCACTGAGCTAGGAGGACATCAGTGTCACAGGACCTCTACAGTGCTGGCTTGCCTCCAGGGAGCCTGCGGTCTGGCACAGCACACTGAACATGCAGCAGGATCAGAAGAGGGATCCTGTGCCACCAAAGCAATTTCTCCACCGCAGATTTCACCAAGCTAATGGAGGAGGGCTGTGCCCCTGTGCACAGAGAACTAATCTCAACTTGAGCAGGCTCCCCAAAGCTAGACTTCAGCCAAACGACTCACCTACTCGTTTGTGCCTTTTCATTACAGGCTTTACCGGGCACCATTTTCCACTAGAGGCACTCTTTAAACCGGCAAGGAAACTTTTACAGAGCAAGGGGCTCCCAGCCTACAGTCCTCGTCTGCGAGCCGCTTTCGGCTAGCGCGGCGCCCGCGTCTCCCTGGCCGTTAAGCTTTATGTTGACCTCTTAACCAGGGAGCGCTTGCAGCCTGCTCCGGGTACGCAGACGCGCACCGCTAGGGGCTGCGGGCCTCGGGCGGTCCCGCCGCCCCCGGCCCCGCTCTGCGGGACCGAGCTCAGCCCGTCACCGCGCCGCTTTCCCTCAGCGCCGCGGGCGACCCACCTTGCGCACCTGTAGGATCTCGAGTAGCGCAACCAGTAACTCTAGGCCGACCGGGAACCGACCGCTACCTCCGGCCACGCACTGCTCTACCGCGTCGCGCCGCAGTGGGTGGGTGTCTGCAGGCGTGGCAGTCCCCGAGCGGACCGGCGGGCGGAGGTCCCCGTCGCCTGAGGAGCCGCAGCTGCCCTCAGCGGGCGGCGCTTGCGGTCACACGCACCCGCGGCCAACGCACCCACACGCCAACCCAGGCGGCCCCGGGGTGGGAGAACTGAGGGGAACACAAGAAGCGGCAGCGCCAAGGTGGAGCTGCTTTTAAAGCGCCCGCGGCCCTTCCGGGCGCCTCCGCCGCGCGTGGGCGTGGCGTGCCCGGGGCTCCGGTGCCCACCGGGCGCGGCCGGCTCCGCGCCGCGCTCAGGGGAGGGAGAGGCCAGGCCGGCCGCTAGGCGGGAGACGTGTTCCCAGGGGCCGCCGCGCGGGGGCGCCGGGATTTGCCGCCGCGGGCGGTTGCGGAGTGAGTGTTAACCGATAAGCCGTTATCTGCGGTGCCCCGGCACGTCCAGAAAGTCTGGGTTTGAACGGAGATCACCTCTTGGCCTCGGTGGCACTGCAGGAAGGGGACAGAAAGCTGTGGGGAGCGCCGGGGGAGCAGGTACACGGGGAGGAGGCGAAGGTGGGGGGGACGGAGGACGCTGTTACGCGTCTGGGTGCCCCGAGGGCCGCGGCGAGGGAAGAAATGGCGTCTGTGGGGGCGGAGGGGGCGCCGCCGCGGGGCCGGGAACGATCTGGAAGGCGGCGCGAGAGGCGGGTGCTGCCCCGGCTTCCCGGCCCTCTCCGCAAGGGGCACTTGGCTCCTCGTCTGTCATCGGTCCGGAGGGGCGGGCGGGAAAGCGGTGCCGTACCCGAGCTCAGCAAAAGCTGCCGAGCATGTGCTGTTCGGAGCCCTCATTCCCTCAGTTACGCACCGCCGGAACACGTGTGCGGTCGGCGAATTTCCCTCAGGAAAAGTGGAAGCGGAGTGGTTTCTGTGGGGCTCTTTTTTCTTTCCACAGTGGTGTGGAGGGGAAGCGGTTGCTTTAATTGAGTGGAGAAGCTAAAGCGGCAGTGCAAGAGGAGAAAACGGGCTTGGAAGACAGTTTTTAAAAAGCACAGAGTGCGCTACATGATTGCCCACCTGAGTTCACGGGATTCCCCCCTCCCCATTTTATTTTGGAATATCTGGCTTTGTGGTAACGTTATCTGACCGCTAAGCTGTGTCACGATCCAAGCTACCCAGCACGCACCTCCTTCTACTCAGTGCGGTTTGTGTAGCTGCTCCCCCAAGTATCTTCAGTGTCACGACCGAGACACCGCGTTGTTACAGAACAGGAGCGCTGAAACGCTCGAACGCACGCAGTGCCCCTCCTGAGTCGCCCGGTATTTGTACAGGAGCGAAAACATCCAGGGCCGAGGCGGGAGCCGCCCCGAGCTGGGCTCCGCAGGGACGGGAATGTGCAGAGTGAGGGCGGTTTCCTGGGACAGGGCTTGCGCGTCCCCGACGGGCGGTTCCCCCGCGGCCGGTGCGGCGGCCCCGTCAGCACCAGGGACAGGCGCCTCGGCCCGGAGCGCTGCCTCAGCGGGCGGGGGCGGCCGGAGCCGTGTGGAGCCGCGGCGCCTCGGATGGCAGCGGTTAACAAACCCGTAGAGTGGCAGGGTCCCAAAGGGTCTCGGGTCGTGTGAGGGAGTGAATCCAGCAGTGAATCGCAGAGCGACCATTTCAGATACATTCGCAGCACAGCTGTAGCCTACTTAAACGAATTGTGGTTGAGGTTTAGTGTTTCGTCTTATGGAACCTAGAGCCTCTTTATTCCATTGGAGAACCCTGTCTGAGTACTGACGGGGGTGCACATTAAGTGGGTGCTTTTGGTCCAAAACACAGGATGCACAGACCAGGCCAGGAAATCGTGATCTCGGTTATTTCTGTATTTATGTTTGGCCAAAGTTCATATTCACATGAGAAGTTCATATTCATGTGGATTGTGATGGTAGCAATGGCAAAAATGTTCAGCTGAGAAATTGGCTTACACCTGCAAATGAAACATTCTGCATCTTGTCAGAGGCCTGAATATGTTGCTTTGTATGGGCCATTAAAGTTATGAGTAATAACTAAGGACGATGCAGTTTATAGGAAAGGTTTGTCATATCTAAAGCAGTGTGCAAACAGAGCAGATCAGTTTTACTGTGGAAGGAAGAAAAGCATACGGATAGCATTGCCCACAGTCAGTTTTATAGATTACTTAATTTTCAACAGCATATTAGATACTACTTTTTCCAAAATTCATTCACAGCTAAGATTACACATCTCATTAGAGAAAAAAAAGTGGTTACTGACAGCAGTATGTTCAATTTGTCTTTTAATAAACAAAGCAATTAGAAAATTTATTTTAAAACAGCTGTTTGTGGCTACTGCTGCCTCAAGCCATGAAAATACCAAAGTATTTTCTTTAGAATTTCTTCTTATTGCACAGTTATTGGAACTATAAAGCATTGCCTGTTAGATTAGTCTCGAGGCAGCATTGAAATTGTGTGGTAAGATGCTCAAATCAACTTAATTAAACGTTGTGTATCTTTATTTACGAATGGTGATATGAATCAACTCAATGATATGTATGTCTAAATCTGCCAATTAATGAAAGTAATGCATATTTGCAGAGCGTAACTGCAATGAGGTACTTTTCAAGAAAGTGATTATTTGATCCTTGAGTTGGTATAACAAAAGACCTAAATAAATGTCTTCTCCCTTTCTGCCATAAAGCTCCAGAACTTAAAAAAATCTCCAACTTAGAGATACTTCATTTTTCAGCTTTGAATAATACTTTTTCCATGCTGTAAGCCTCTATTTTGTAAAGGTTCATACCCTGTTTGCGTCAAGGCTATTTGATTCTCTTTAGGAAGATTAGGTGGAAATAAATGAGGGTAGAATCTGATTTGACTTTCTGTGGCACATGGCTAGGCACTTCTGTGTGCTTTTTACTGGCTTCATCATATGGTATATGCATATGCATTTAAAACCCTTATCATACCCTCAGTAGCGTGTTTAAAGGGAAGGAATTTGATTTGTAAGTGGCTTTTTGGAGTGGTTTCTATGTTAAAAATATCAGGATGAAAATGCATGCTTTGTTATTGAAGTTAGCTCTACCTCTTTGTCATCCTTTGAATTCTTCACTGACTTGCCTTTTAAATAACATTACATTATATTGTTGACCTAGCAATGTCCTTGGAATAGTTCTGTGGAACACCTTCGGGATCACCACTTATATCGAAAGCTGAAGGCAACTCTGGCCAGGCCATCCGGTGCAAACAATCCTATTTGCTTTCTAGAAAGTAGCTTACTGGTAGATTTAGCAGTCCCTCTTTCTCTGTGACTCACTCACTGTGATTTGCTTTTGACCCTTGAGTGGGCCGGCCTGGGCAACTTCCTTTCTTGGGAAATTCAGGTAATTCTGTCACCAGCTAATTCTAGGTCTTCCACAAGTCTTTATCCAAGTCTTTTCTCCTTGTAATCACAATCTCATCTCCCCAACTGTTGCCTTAGCTGTTCGTCCTCTGATCAGTCATGGAACAATTGTTTTCCTTATGAATAAGTCCCTCATTTGTCATAGATTTCTGCAACATGATTTCATTAGGGTTATCAGCATTTTGGTAAGTTGTCTGCATGGTTTAGTTACAGTAACTGTGAACTCAAGGTACAACCCTCAGGGATGGAAACATAGAAGAATGATTGCTGCCCAACAAGGCTGCCCTCCTCAGCCATGGTGTTAGGGAAATTGGGATGTGAAGTAAATACATTGCAGCACAAAGTATGAGCATGGTTTGTCCTGAGATAATGCTTTTGACAAATGATCTCATTCCCTGCCTAGTTGAAGGGGTTACAATTCTGAGTTCAGAAATTACTGATGAATATGGCTTTCTGGGAGCCTCTGCTTGATTACAACAAATAGCAAGATACTACTTTTGGTTTATTGGACTGTGTAGGTGTTATTTCTGTATGGTGACTTGGATGTGACTGTTGAAACAGAGGTGCTAACGTTTGAGAGGAATGCAGCTCTGGGGTGCATCTGTCATTTACCCAAACTATAACAGGTTGTAAATGAGGCCTTAGCAGATGTGACTGTCACAGAGGGACAGGAGATTAAGTGATCTGGCCTTCTGTCATTAGAGAATGAATAACCAACTTGCAAAACAACTCAGTTTTCACTTCCCTTCTGATAAAAGACCTGAAAGAAATTTCTTTAAAATTAGGACTACAGATAAGTCCAGTTAACAGTCTGATTCATGTGGGTTTGTAGTTTTAATTTCTGGAATTGACAAAAAGAATCTACCAAGGTAATTACTATTTTGTGTCTTTGAAATTATTTTATTTTGAAGAAATTTTAGATAAAATCTTAGGAAAAGGTAGCAAGCACAGCTGAGAAACATTTTTAGAGTGACTCTACTTTGGTAATTTTACGTTTTTAAGATAGAGATTCATCATTCCACCTGCGGGCTTATCTTACCAATTCTGCAAAGTTCCTAATGTTGCCCACGTAGAAGAGCAAATAAACAAGACAACAAAGCAATCAAAATGTCAAGCTGTTACTTGGGGTTCAATAAAACATTGTGAATTATAAAGCTGTAGTTTTGCTCAAACATAGAAGAGAAGGCTGTATGGTAACCTCCTTGGACCATTCCTGTCATTTGCCTGAGCTACATTATTAGCATAACATTCCTAGTACAGGGAGAAAACAGTTAGGGCAGTAGGTAATTCAAGATGGACCATCAGCAGGATGAACCCCAGCAACACAGCTTGACTCATAACCCAGGCTGCTTTCATAATTGGGGACAATCCAGCCCCAGTATGTCAGCGCTGACTACACTGTAGCCATGAATTTTGTGCTCTGGTTTTAGACAAAAGAAATCCTGGAATTCTCCTTAAGTTTAAACTTGATCAGTTTTCAGATAGTTTGACTAAATAAACATTGGCTGTGTAATTCTAGACCACTGTTCAACTGTAAGTATCCAGTTGTAAATGCCATTTGTGAATCTCTTCCACCTGTTTCACTCGATATCTCTCTGCATCTTTCAGTTGAAGGCTGATTAATCCATTCATTAAAACAGGACTTCTAATCCTATTTTCCATACTCAGACATAGGTTACAGTTTGCAACGTCCATTCCAAATGTACTGTGAGGGCGACAGAGCATTGGGACAGGCTGCCCAGAGAGGTTGTGGAGTCTCCTTCTCTGGAGACATTCAAGGCCAATCTGGACATGTTCCTAAGTGATCTACTCTAGATGATCCTGCTCGGGCCGGGGTGGGTTGGACTTAGTGATCTGTCAAGGTCTCTTCCAGCTCCTGATATTCTGTGATTCTGTTTAACACCACCGCTTCAACAGATAATCTGGAGTAAGATACTAAGCATGTCTGTTAAATAGAGCAATCTAGAGTAAAACCTAGGTACAATAGTTTTAATTTAATACATTTATGCTAGCAGCCTGTCCTGCCAGTTACATAAATCCACACGGGAATATGTGCAAAAGCAAACATTTGCTACTCAACATCAGTTAGGAGGCTGTAGCCAAATGTTTCAACAAAATACAGTGACAGAACTGCTTCAGATGAGGACTTGGCTATTTAATAATGGTTTAACCAAATCAATCTCAGTTTTCATTCACACGTTCCTCCATTCCTTTCTTAGTGTTTTTGGTTGCTCTGGGAATAAGGGAGGAACTGAACTCAAAGCAAGAAGGGCAAAGTGGGGGAGTATGCTAGATGACTTAGCTTGTTTCTCCCAAGTGGTACTTGTTTTCCTATTTGAAAGGTGTGTAGGAAGATTGTTTCTCAGTTGAGAAGAAGAAAGGTCAGGAATGTCTTGATGGTCAGATGCAAAATGTACAACTCCTGTAAGACAGGACCCGACAACTTTGCTATATCGTTTGAAATTGCACGTTTTTATGCAGTAAGCAGAATGAAGGACTGCTAGAGAAAGGAAGACCAGGTCAAAAAATGTTACTGACCATCTCCATTCAAACACAGTAAATTAAATAAACAATTTAATATGTAACTTTATTGGCAGTTTCAATAATAAAAAGTTTGCTTGGGGTCAGCTAAGCTTTCTAACTGAGTTTCAGTGACCTAGGGGAGGTTAAGTGGGATTCAAATTCAGGATCCCGTTATATCAGTAACCTGTTTCAATTCCCACATGTTTAGAGGAATGCACAAGTTAACAAGAACTTGTTTTGTTCCTCAGCCCTTTCCTTTACAAGTTGGATATTAGTTACAGAGGGACAGAAATGAAAGTTGCAATGAAATGTGTGCTCTGTGATTAACTTCTTTCTTGATGAGATTTTGCTAATTAAGATCAAGTAAATAACAGTCAGATGATAAGTAAAATAATTCTGCTGAAACCAATGTTTTTTAAGTAGGACCAAGCTATTAACTCTTGAAGGGAGGAAGCAGAGAAAGACAGGTGCCTGCAAGTTAGTCACATGTTGAAACAAAAACATTATTATGTCTTTTTGACTTGTCAAATCAATATTTTGAGTGTAATTTGCATTGAATATGTAATAGGTGGGACTGTTGCATTAATACTTAGGCTGGAACTTCCAGAGAGTTTCAGTTGCTGAAGGTATTGAATACAATACCCTTTCCACAAGCAGGATCCTTTTTCAAATCTGTTTTGAATCCTGAGATCCAAAACTGGGTAAGAAGTACTAGTGTTGTATTCTGCATAGTTTGGTGTTGAAAGTCTGAAGCAAGTAGGGAACTAATCACTAAGACACATAGTACTTAGCAGGGGGTGTCACTGTATTGGCAGGAGACTTTTGTTTTAACATTTTTAACTGGCAAATTCAAAACTGATTTGAGATTAATTCTGTGATTTATCATTCTGTGTGATTCTGTATGATTAAGTGGTTCAACTGACATGATACTCTTTGGAGAATCTTCTTTAGAAAGCAAATGAGAAATTATATCTCCCTGAAACCCAGTTTCTATCAGGACACACCTTATGGCTGAAGCATTATGCCTTAAGTCCTAACTGTATGGCTGTTCTGGTAAAGTATGTGACCCTGGCTATCTTTTGGGAAAAGAAATGCACTGAGCTTATGTAAAACCAAAATCCTAGATTTCTCAGAGATGGCTTCCAATGAATGTGTACAGTCAGCTGAGGTTTTGGTTTTGGGTTTTTTTTGTTTGTTTGTGTTTGTTTGTTTGTTTGTTTGTTTTTCAAAAACTCTTGCAGTGTTTTTATCTTTAAAAGCTGGAATTCAGGCAGCTCACACAACTGCCTTGTTCATGACCTGATGGAATAGGCAATTGCCTTTGTGCTGTGACCCAGTAAAAATGGAGCAGGTTCAGCTGTGATGGGGATTCATTCTATTTCAGGAGGCAGTAGGATGAAGGGAAGCTGCCAGTTGCAAGCCCTGTAACACGTGCTGTGGCCTCAGCACTGTCTCTGACATCACTGTGGTCTGACTTCTACACATGAGAAAAATCAATAAAGGTTCTGTCAGCAAAGGAAGCAAAGAGAAATCTGGCTCAAGATGGTAACTCTTAAGTTCCTTTGCTGATAAGGGCCTACAGGAGGAAAGAGAAGAGACATGCTTTGTTAAAGCTCTTGTTTGCAATGCTTAGTATTCCCTAGCTTATTTAGTTACTTTGTTCTGAGACAGCACTAATGGATATCCTGAAATGTGTTTCTTTTTTGCTTCCTTGCCTTTGGCCATCCTTTACCTTAACAGTTTGGGGTAAAGCAAGAATTAAAGTGCATGTGATATACTGAAATGCAGTTTCACATGATGTGTCATATTTGCATGGTTTTAATCTCTTCAATTGAAATAAATGCAGTCCCCATACCATGAAACTTATTTCTCATCTGACTGAACATGACATGATCCAGGACCTGAAGAACTTATATGATTTTTTTTCTTTTTCAGAGGGATGATTTTCAGAAAGAATATATGCAGTGAATGTGACCAACTACTGAGCTGTCTGATGCTACTACCTCGACTCTGTCCTTCATCAGATTAAGTTCTCTTACATCATTGAGCAGCAGCAGAAAGTGAGTTTTAACAAATGCATCTAGAAAACAGAAGTTCGAATAAGATGTATCAATAGGCATTAAGGGTTCTGCCATGTGCTTTTGTTACTCGGAGACTTCAACTGAGGATAGCAGCCTCAAAAGGATTCATACTTTTAAGTAACAGTTGCAGGATTATTATAAACTCAGATTCCACCTGTTCACATGTTAAGGTGGACGAATGCATTGTTTCTTTAAAAGCTAGGAGGGGTCTGTATTTAGTTTGTGCGTATTTGGCACCTGAGGGCATTGGGTACTGCTTGGAAAGGGGTACTAGAAGTGTGAACTAGCGAGAACTAGAAGATGGTGACACCGCTGTGAGGCAAGGCCCTGGAGGGCTTGAAGGCTGGACTGCTCCCCAACTTTCTCTGGGGTGAGTGACAAGGAATACTTGACCACAGGATCTGCCTGGTAGAAGATTGCCGAGACCTGATTTTACAGGCACTCAAGACATAAGGGTTACAAGGAGAATTGAGGTGAAAAACAGCTATTTCATGCCAGGTCATTGGAAAGGGTGAGGAAATATTTTCTCTCTAAGTGTGTGTGTTAGCTAGCAAAAAGTTGACTGGTTGATCTGCTGAGACTAGGGAAAATGAGAAGGATGTCTAGATGTGGACTGAGCTGAGCAGGCTCTCCACTGTCTACACTACAGAATGAAGGGAAGTAGTGGCATTGAGAAAGAACTTCTAAGTACAGATCTAAAGCTTTTGGTTAAAAAAATTTGTCTTGGTTTGTTTTTTAAACCTGTTTTATTGTTTTCCTCTTTTTTTAAAGTGAATTTGTATAGTATGTCTAATATAGACAAATAAAGGGAAAGATACTGCTCAAAACATTGAAGTATATTCTGTTATACTCTAATTCTCTGATTATGTGTTTACAACTATGACTAGTCTCTCTCTTAATATTACTTGCAGTCTGATAGAGAATTGATTTCCTTGAAGTCACAGCTCAGCACTGGGGAGTTACCTTAGGGAAAACAGTGCTCAGTGATAACAGCCATGTGCTTCAGGCATGAAAAAAGCTTCTGTACGTTTTTAAATAATATAGTCTTATTCTTTCCTTCATTCCTAACTTTTATGGCTGAACCTCACTTATTCTTAACATTCTTTAAATTTTGGTGAATTATGTTATTTTAAATCCTCTGACAGCAAGGGAGCGTTTTTATGCATGAAAGTAAAAGTTGGCCTTGAGGAGGGTAGCTCATGTCTGGACAGGACAGAAACAGCTACCTGATGTTCAGAACAGGCTTCGCTACACAGTGTTCTCTGATTTCCATTCTAGGCAATACCCAGGGAAGGTTTGAATGTCTTGTTGGTTTGATCTCATAGTGCTTCATCCTGTTAATGTTGCCCTTGTTTCCTGGATGACACTACTTGTCAATGACTCCCTTGTTCCATTGAATTTTTTTTGCCCTATTAATAGAGAAGAAAACATTTAAAATGATTCTACTGTGTTTGGCTTTGCAGACTTCAAGGGAAAAACCTTACTTACAAGGCCTCACCCCTCTTTCAAGGATCCCTTTCTTAAATCTCCTCCTGTTAATTAGTTGCTAATCCTCATAGATATTTTTGCACCTTCTCTGCAAATAGTTTTCCATTTTACTTATGTACCATTCAGCAAACTTTGCTTCAGTGATTTTTAATAGACAGTTTCCTCAAGGGAATACATTATTACATATGAGGCTACTTGATCAAAGAGTGTGCACAATTGCATAATATGTATTTTTGTGACTTACATTTTACCATGGAAATGCTTGATTCTACTTCTCTCATGTCACAAAATATACCTGTATATAACTGAAGTCAGGTTGGTGGTAGTCTGTTTACTATTTCTTTTGAGTAACTTCTGTTGAGAAAATTTATTACTACGCAACCCTTATCCGCTTCAATAACAATCTCTGACTGATACTGAGGTATGAAAGATTAAGTAAGTTTCCCCAAAGTCACACAGAAAACATGAAAACAAGCCCAAAATAGAACCTTTTGATTGTAGCTATTGTACATTTTCTCAAGACTGTTCTTCCTTCTTTGTGTATGATTGCTATACCGAAGTACTACTTTCTACATCAAATCACAGTAGACCTAATAGCAATGCAATTTGCACCTCAGCTCAATCTATCAGTATTAACCTTGGCTTGAAAAAATGCGAAACTTAGGAGTTGTATTAATGTACGGTTCCATGGAGTTAGAAGCAAATACTAGAATGGAAAAATGTGTTTAAAATTCAGTCACTTTTGTACTGACCTAACGTACTCAACTCCTTCATTTCAGTTGTGTGTCCTGGGGTGTTGTGTAAATGTTAATGCACATCATTAACTTTAGGCATCTGAAAAAACTTTATAAAAATCAATTATACCAAGCCAAAGGGTGCATCTGGGCATATCTAATACATTTTTAAAGTACTGGGGGTTTTGGAGGTAGTGCAGTTACATTAGAGATGCAGTCTACTTTCTATGTGACCCTTCAGGCATGGCACAATGTGGAAGGATATGGATTTTTCATTCTATTTTTCCAGTCAGTGGAAAGTATACTGTAAGTGTGTCTGTAATTGTCACACATCCTATTCAGAAGGAATGTCCTTTATGAAAGATTGCATAGGAGAGATTGTGCTATCCAATGACGTAGTCTCAGATTTCTGTGTCTATTTCTGAATCATCTTCTTGAACACACGTGGAAGTCACAATGGAGCCTAAATGTGGAGGTAAATTAATAATGGCTTTGTTTTTATATTGTGGGCAAAATGTGGTTCCCAAAAGTTCCCCTTAGCATCTTTTTTACATATGTATCATGTTAATTTTTTTGGTGGCAGAAGCTAATTATTCATTACAAGGTACAATGCTGAAGTTAGAAGATAATACTAAGAGCAGATTCTCTGTAGGAAGAAAGAAACATAGACTGCAACATGTACTGCAACTGTGGTATCATAAAATTTCCTATTATTAATGTAGGAGATAAATATCTCCTGAATAAACTGTAATATTAAAAAATCACGTGACTCAAAAAATGAAAACACCAAACAATAATGGACTGAGGGGCACACGGTGAGCTTTACTTACTTTCATGTTATGTCTGGGTTTGTGTGCTAAGACTGTTCAACTTCAGCTGCAGCTTACTCTGGTCTGCAGCATACCTGAAGCTTGACTCAAGCCTGAGCAAGTTAAAATGGGTGATTCTACAAATTCTACCTGTCTTTAAAGTTACATTCAGCATCATAAGATCTACTTAGGCTGTTTTTTATGGGAATTTCTGTGGTTCTTAGTCATAGATCTGATATTTATTGTAGTAGCCCAAATGAAATGGGTCTTAAAAAAAGGTTCTCCCACATAAAGTCTCCTGGCAAGGGTTGTTTAAAATTTTCCTAAAAAGTGATCAAAAGAAGTCTTTGGTACTAAAACTGCACCAATACTGCTGTTTGTGTAAGTTAAAATAAAAAATAAATAAATAAATAAATAAAAAACCCAACAAAAAATACACCAGAAGGGTAGGGAGGAAAAGTTCCCTTTAGAGAGGGATGAATCCCTTTCTATTCTTCCCAGCCACTGGTTCTAGCATTTTCCCCCAGTTTCAGGTGAAGTTTAATCTTGAGAGCCAACTGCATAGCAAAAAAGGAGTATTTTTAGATAATATACCAACCAACCACCATGTGGTGAGCTTTGTAGTCTGTTAGAGATCCTGACATCTCTGTACACAGTGAGGTGATATCCGTGTTTGGAAAAGGCACTAGCATTTTCCTATGCTGACATGACTCTTAGAGCATTTGCTGTGCTCTGCGAGCCAGGTACATAGAATTCCTGTGCTGTGTCTGCAGCAGAATCCTATAAAAAAACCTTACTAATGTAAGTTTACTTTATATTTGACTGAAAACTACATTTGCTGCAGAGAAACTTTTCTGGTTTTATTAAGCTTACACTGAGGATCTACTCAGTCTGCTTAGAGGGGATGTAAACAGGACAGCTTATAAATGTTGACAGCTGTGAACTTTGTATGAATTTGAAAATGAGTGTTCAGGCTGTGAATTTGATGGTGTAAAAGAAGTAGAGTTACCTTTTTTGTTCCACATGAGATGTTAAATGTGTGGGATTGTGGCGTGGGTCTAGGGTTGCTAGGAGTGATAGTACTGCTAATATATTTATTGGCTTTAAGACTGATTTTTATAAGCCTATTTATAAAATGGGACCTCTCACATACCTATGACATTAACAACTCCATGGCTGCAAGTACAAGTGTGAACTTGGGTACCTGTTAGTTAGCCATTGAAAAACCATTGTCTGATACTAAAATTGCTTTGCAGATCAGGGCCCTTGCTCAGTAGAGCCTCATGGAAATAGTGGTTTCAGAAGCAGAGTGACAGATGTCCCATGAGAGCTACTGAGATGGCAGTAACTTTCACTGAGGGATCAAAGATGAAGGCCACGTCATAGCACTTCTTGGATTGGCCTAAGTAAAAAATGGCACTAATCACACTGAGGAAAGCAGGAACACATACATATTACCCCTGTTATGCCCTAAAGAACTGTAAAAATACCCCAAAGAAAGCATTGGAGGTGCCTTTGATTTGTTTGGGTTTTTTTCTGAATGTCAAGCTTGCTATTGGTTTTGTACATGACTTCAAGAAAAATACTCTTTTTCTATGCTGTCTTACCTAAGAATGTGTGAAAATTTACTCAATGTTACATGCTCTGATGACACTTCTGAGTTCAGTAGTAAAAAGTTTCCAAAAGTAGAGAAAAATAAAGGTGTAACCTGCAAAACATAGGGACCAAGATCCCTGGCACTACATGAACATCAGAAAGATTGGAAGCTTGTGACTGCTGCTTTACTCAGTACTTCGATCTTGACTTGGAACAGCCTTTTTTTACACTGGTTCTTGGCACATTGTTTACAGGACCACCAATAATGACCAGTTGCTTACCAGTTTTGCAGAACTGCTTTGTTGATCAGACCAAACATTTTCACTTGTGACCCAAGCCTGAGTTTGAGCTTGAGCCTGTGGAGGTGAAGAGATTGTCTGGTAACTCATAACACCAGTTGCTATTGCCATTGCCAGCAGGCTGCTCTATGAACAGCTGCTGCTGCACAAAAGGCCAAAGGCAAGAGCCTCAGTTTTGCCCTAGTCCTTTCACACCTCCCAGATTACTGGAACATACCCAAGTGCATGTAAAATACAGGTGGTCTCTCCAATGCAGAACAGGCTGTACAGTTGACTTTAGCTGAAACATGAGTCGTCATCCAGTCCTAAATTATTTTAATCCAATCCGTCATCTCTGTTAAAGGGTGTAAAGAGACAGCAAATCGGAAAGAATGGCTGCTCAGTAGAGGATACAGGACACAAATAAAGCTGCTAAGATGAGATGAAATATGAACTAATAATGATTTATTCCAAATGCCACCGGGGTTACAGTGTGAATCACTTCAGAGAGATATTTGGGTGAAATTAATTCTGTAGGCTTTTCCCCAAAAGAATTTTATAGTCTCAGTACAGGTGAAGGGAAGGCAAAGCTGTTAGTTACACAGGAGTACACACAAGACTTTTGAAGTGCTCCCAAACAAATTCTTCTAATTAATGTATGCTTTTCGAGCTGCTTGTAAGTAGATGAACATGAACAGCTGTAGTTCTTTTTATAGATACAAACTAATCTCTAGTACATATTGGGGTTGAAGGATACAGAGAACAACATGCTGTGGATTCATAAGGCTTTTCTAGCCATGGAAGTATTCTTTTTATACCCTCTAAAAGGGGAAGGGAATGAAGAAGAGAGCATAGTCTTCAAGAATACTACTTGGGAACAAAATCATGACTGGAGCACAGAGCCAAGTTCTTAATGGCACATACCATACACTTACTCACACATGAAATGGCATGTGTGAGTTTTACCCTATTTTCTTGACAGGTTCAGCCTTTTGGGACCCATATGAAATGGGCAGAATTCTCTAGTATTTCTCCCCAGTTTTCAGTAGTGTCATCATTCATGGCAAAAAATGGGAAGAACTATGTGTTTTGTGTTTTTAAATCATTTTTAAAGGCCTAAGCAATGTCATAATAAAATTCCTTGGGCCTGATGAATATCTTTGAACATACTTCCTGTTTGGAGGTGATATGTTTTCTCCCTGCTTTCTCCTTATTGCTGGCTGTATATATTATCAGTTTAATACTGTCCTCTGCCTGGAGACAATATCCGGTTGTGGTAGGTGAAGCGAGGAACTGTAATAACTCCTTTCCATCTCTAATGCCTGGGATTTTATTTATAGAAAAACATTCTGGATTTCGATCAGTTTGTTTCTTTGGCAGTTTATTATCAGTCTTAATGGCCCACTTATTCATGATCTAACATTTGGTTACTGAAGAAGTCATTATCTCCTCCATTTTTAGTTTAGTGAACTTGCATTTAATAAACCTCAGTTTGAAGTAAGTTTTCAAAAGCTTGCCTTAAAACAATGTCCCAAAAATCTTCTGGAACCCACCAATCATGTTTTTCTCCTCAAAGGAATAAATTTGTTACATTTTATTGGTTTTATGGCTTTTTCTGCTGTGACATAAGAACTGATTTACTTAGGATAAAATGACTCGTTGGGTTCCCTCCATTACTGCAATCAAATGAAGAGCTATTGGAGGGCCCGTGGGGAAGAACTGTTTCAGCAGCTCTTTGTGCCCTGTGCTTTTAGGCTCAGAAGGTATATGTCCCTGCTCTGGACTGACTGTGCTTTCTAATGCTTGAAGTATAGACTGCTAAAGATTGCAAATTAATTCTGTTCATTTATTTTCAAATGCTGGAAGGAGCATTAGGGAAAAGCAGGACATCACTATTTCATACTCTTCATACTATTTCAACTCTTTTCCTTTCTCTTCAGGGGAAGTAAGTACTATCTCATGGATTTAGTCACTGTGAAAAAAACCCCTCAGCTATAACGATGCTGTTGCTAGAGAAAGGAAAGATTAAAAATGTAAAGTGGGGACAGTGTTGATTCAGCACATCTCTAGGACAACTGGTTTTGGATAACTAATCCATCTCCTCCCAAGATTTACTTCAGAAAAACACATCTAAATGTAAACCACTTTGAGATTTTGGAAGGCAGATGTATTGACTTACCCTTAAGACATTTAACTACAAACATAGCTTTAAATTCTGCATTCTTCTCATGAAACCTCCTAAAGGAAAGTTGGAAGAAGTTTACTGATACTTTCCTTTAGCTCTGGGGAGGAAAGAGTGCGTTAAACTGGTCTCAATTCAGAGTGAAGTGACTGATGGAAAAAGAAACTAAGTATGGAAAGGACCACAGCCTTGTCCTTAGTGTGATTCCTTTCTTTGCCCAGAATCTCAGAAATTAAAATGATGATCTGAGTCATTGATTTACTGCTCAAGTGCATTGCCTTTCAATTGGTTTGTAGAAGAAAATGAGGGAAAATGTGTCATTAATGAGAGAAGGTAGCACTGGCTGTGTGATGAAGTTTTCATGTGGTTGAGGAAGTTCTCAATAATGAAGAAGCCATCTTAAGGAAGTAATGTATGTTTTTCCCCAAATCTCACAGCTTTAGCTGAAGGAAAACTACACTAAGTGAACAAAGGTCAGTTTTGAATCTCATACTTCCCTTTCCTTGCAAGTCATTCCTAGGAGGTTTGTAGGTAAATCCATACAAAGGAAGAATATACCTGAGGAGAGTAAAATCCCAGTGGAAGAAATTGTTTCATGAGCTGCATAAAGAAGAGATAATAAAATTACACCGTGACTCAGACCAAGAAATGAACCACTGGAGAGAGTTATGATGCTGAAAAGCTTACTCTTCTTGCTTTCATCCTTGCTTGTCTTATGTCTTTGTTGGAACATTTCAGAACAAAGTAGGAAGATATTCTGGATTCAGTTGGTCTATATTTTTTCCAGAGGTATTGGATAAGGTGACATTGTGGCTTGCACTACTTGCTTAGCTGTTTGACTTCTTTTTCTGCTTGTGCCTGTTGATCTTAGGGTGCAAGAAACCAGAGTTATATCCAGAAGGCAGCTCTACTCCTTGGACATTGCTGTATGTTACTGTAATGCTGGGTATCTGGGCTGCAGACAGTCCATGGTGAGACTCTCCTTTTCTTTGTCCAATACCGTTCAGGCTCTCACCTCTCTAAAGGATGAAGGAATTTAAAAGAAATGCAAACGACAAACATCTGTGAGATCAGGTTGCATCATCTATGAAAAAGTGGTGTATATTTGGATAAGCTGATCTCCACGACTAACTCAAAACCAAACTTAAAAGATGGAGGAAAAAGTAGTACTTGCCACAAGACTGTGGCTGTCTAAGAGATACAGCCATTGGAATGGCTATCTCAGCTGACTGTATGCTGTATATTATTCATACACAGATGGCATGAATGCTTCCATGATCCACTAAGGAAATCACAGACCTCATCAGGTGACCTTCCTGAATTAAAATATTCAAGTTCCTTGCAGAAGTTGGACTTAGGAGACTCCTACAGTGTATGTGTTCTGTTTAGTTTCATCACTTATACACCCTGTGTGGTCATGTTTTCTATATTCTGCTGGGTGTATCATGTGGTATTTTAAGTAATTTTTTTTCTTAAACTGGGATTGTCAATTTAATAATTGAATTATTAAAATAATTCTTACAGTAGGTGTAGCAGTGTGCTCAGTGACATTCAGTTCCACCATGGATATGTCATCAGCATCCACAGCTATCTGAAAAATAAGCACAGATAAGAAAGTCATGAATGACATGTAGGTATATCACGATATTTTACATATGTGAAATGCAAAGTATCGGAAAAAACAACAACATAGGGGACAGCAGAGGACTGAATTTAAAGTAGTGATATGCTAATGATACCATTGAGAGGTATCACTTGTTGGTTCATTTGATAGCAACTGACAAGTCAGGTGAAAGACTGACCAAGTAATCTGGACAGTGAAATACAAATATTACTGAATACACACTAAAAACCAAACGCAAGACAGCATGACTTTCAGATGCTAAGTTCACGAAAACAGCACCATTGCTTGTCAGAAATGTGACAGCTGAATAATGAACCAGGGTGAAATCAAAGGCTGATGACCTTTTACAGCCTGTAAGTCGCTACTCATTGTGTTAACTCCTAGGTTATATCCCCATCTTCTTGGCAGGAACCTTCACAATTAATTATGATAAAATTATGATAAAACCTATCAGTTATTGAATACTATGCAGTCACAAATAGTTATTACCTTGTCACAAATACCAGAATCATGGTGCTTGAGTTTAGATTTGGCTTTTATGTCACTAGTTTGAGTTGTGCCTTTACTGGTTTCATAGGAAATCTGTCTGCTAGCAAGTCTTGAGGACATACTGGGGCTATCAGTTTCTGTGTCAGTACAGCCCTGAAATGAATACAACAAAACCAATCACAATAGATTCCTTAGACTTCCATCCAGTTTGCCCCATGAGAATCAGTTTTACCTAGACAGAAACTGTAAGAGAGACAGACATTGTATAAAAAACCAATTTCACAAAAGTTAGGCCATATATGACTTCATAAAACTATTGCTTACAAGAGGTACAAACTAACAAGACTGAAATCTGAGTCTAAAATTTACCTTTTTTTTTGTTTCTGTTTTTTTTTAACCTCCACAGGATGCAGTGTGAAATTCCAAATACAACAGTGTTTCATTATAGTGTATTCTTGAAACTTCACTGATGAACCTTGTAGCTCTAAAGAGACAGTGTTTCCATAAGAGGACCCAATTAGGAAGAAAAGGTGTCTGGAGGAATTAGGGATAAAGTTTCCAAGGTAGCTTGGATGAAAGCAGGAATAGAAGGAATTATCTAGAGACTGCAGAATCGCTGCTTGAGAAACATTTTGTTCTATGAAGGAACTCTGTTTTTATGAACTTTTTTCCAATTAATGGAAAAACAAAATATTAGAAAAAAACTCCCAATCCAGCAGAATGTCCTAGAAGTCATAAATTCTGTTCCTTTTCCTCACTCAGCCTTTTCAATAGAATGAGGAAAAATCACAGAATACATAGACCATAATAAAAGAATGAAACAGCTACTGGCATTGTGGTGAGCAGTTCATGACAAACCAGCCTATTTTCTGTTTCACAGTGTACCTTTCCTTAAAATAGGGGAACATAACAGTGCAATATACTTTTTTATACAATAAACTTTATGCAATAAACTTTATTCATACAGCAAGGGTTTTCATAAGCAGTTTCTGTGCTCTGGATGTAACTTCCATCATGTGAGTATATAATTGCTTGAAAAGAGTCAAAAGCAATTATTGATACTTTCAATATTTGATTCTTTCAGTTACTGATACTTTGATGAACTTTCCCCAGGGAAGAAAGTAAATGAGAGGGTAGGAAATGTGAACTTTGATGGAACTGCAGAAGTTGGCTTGATGAGTCTGGTACTATTAAGAGAGAATCCTTATTAGTGATTCCATACCACAATTTTAATTCATAACAGATTGGTTGGTGTGTAACTGTAGCAAAGGTTAAGGGGAACACAGCAGAAAGGGAAACAAAAATTAATTTAATTTGGAGCAGCGACAGTCAAAGAATGCAGTTCCATAAGCAGCTTTCTAACTATTCAAGAAGAAACTGTGAAGAGGAATCTACAGATTCATCTAAAGTGTCTCCAGATTGAAGTGTCTCCATGGAAGAATGTTTAGAAAAGCTTCATAAAATATCAATGAGAACAAATAAAACGTGTTTTCCCAATGAAGCTTAAGGGCTTGGGGTAGGCTATTTTCTGGATCCTTTTCTGTCCTATTAAGCTGTCTGTATCTCAACCCACAAATTTTACCTTCTTTTCAATTCTCTTCCCCCATCACACTGCAGGCAGCAGGGGAGCAAACAGCAGCAAGGTTATTGTAGCTGACTGCTGGATTAAGCCACAACAAGCACTTTGAGTCCCATTTGATTGATTTTTAAAATGGAAGCCACTTTATTTTCTGAGCATCTGTTCTTGGCTCCTTTTCATTGTGAAGAACTGAATGGCAATTTTTTCTTCAGAATTTTTTAAGATGCAGAATATCTTTACATCCACAGAAGTTTCAAAAAAAATTGCATATACATAATTTATTGGCTTACAGTTTGATAACTGGCCTTGATGTAAAATACATGGCATCATATGTATTGCTTTTCTGCATTATGAGTGTATGTCTAGAAATGTTAGAGCTTAATTGCACTGCATATGGTGCAAAAAACCCCAAAATAAATTACCAGCGAGCATCAAAGCAATTTTGTTTGTTTTAAATCTGAGCCCATCTTTCTGCTCTGTACTGCAACTAAACTGATACTATTAATAAATCAGAGTATTATGTGGTCAAATCAAATAGTTAAGGGAACATATATTCTTGTCAGAAAATCTTGACTCTATTGTTCTGAACAAGATCCAGACTTAATCAAGACTTATAGAAAATTCCAGATTGAAGCATGCCAATTGCTTGGAATTTTTTATGTTCAGTAATTTTTGTTCTCCCTTCAGCTATTTCACCTCGAGTATTAAGAGTTGCTTTCCTAAGCAAAAAGAATTGTTGAATTGTTTGTTTGGTTCACCTTCCCCAACACTGACGGAGGGACAAGAACACAGTGTTACTGTTGTTTTTCTAAGAATCAGGACTCACAGTCTGAAGAGATGCAATATAAAAAAATGTTCCTGTTTTATCAGTTTTAAAACTTTCCACCTGAATGGTGTCTAGCCAAAAGAATTCAATTTTGGTTAGATTGGGAAGACAAACAGAGTGTAAAGAAACTGACTGGTCACTGTTAAAAACAGCTGTCAGAATTCAGTACTTGGCTAGATTAGAAACAAGTATTTCTTTGACTATGAAAAAGAATCAGCAAAAAATTATGTCTTTTCATACATTCACAGATGTAATTTAAAACAATTGCAATGAACTAATTAATGTGCTTAGTTACTTAGACATGTAACTTTGGGTTGAAAGAGGGAGCCCAAGATGCCAAATACTTGCCATGTTTCCAGCTTCTATGCAGAACATTTGGCCTCACTTTGGCTGGCAGAAGCAAGCTGTTGAGGTCTTATGTGGGAATGATTTTGTAATGGATTTACTGATTTGTTTAAATCTCATTGGTTAATATGTTTTGAAATACAGCCCACTTCACTTTCAGAAGGCATTATCTGTTTCATTACAACCTTCCTTTCTGTAGAGCACTATTTAGTGACCAGCAGTTTCTTTTCTGCATGTGTCCACATTGTAACTCTGTGGTCAGACATGTACATCCTAGAAGTGTGATCAAGCTTTCAAGGGTGCTCTAAGCTTCTCTTCCTAAAATTCCTGTTGTTCCATTTCACCACTTTTCCTTCAGTGTCACAAACCATCAAGAATACAAAGAAATATCTGCATTCTGCTTTTATACTACGTCCTTTTGTCTTCTATTTCACTTTGTCCCTCTCTTTTCTCTGGAGCTCTTGTAATGACCACCATAATGCATTTAATCTGAAGAATCAACCTTCCTGAAGGACTCTTTATGAAAAATAATTACTTTGCAATTAAAAATGGATGTATGGGAATTTTCTCCCTTACTGATTCACTGTCAGAGAGAGAGGACAGTCGCCTTTTTCCTTTCTGCGGCCCGCTCAGTTCGGAAGACTGGCTGGTTACAGTTGCTCGTCTGGAGGAGGGATAACTGCTGAAAGACCGTGAGTCTGTAGGAGAAACTCTCAGCAGGGCTCCAAGGCAAGGAACATATGTTGCAATGGCTGCTCTAATGGATGAGAGGTAGAACGAGTCAGATATTTTCTGTTATTCAGTCATCATAAACAATACATTTATTCAAAGAGATGAACTAATGCTACAAGGACTGGAAAATTACTGGGTGCAAAAAGAGTTTTCCAGATATCCAATTTCTCATATACAGTCACCCTGCAAGATCACTTAGTGTTCTGCAGAACTCAAATTTATTGCTTGGCAGGGATAAGGGCATTAAAGTATAACTCTATGAACTGAAGGGAGCTATTAAAATGATGTTTTATCTGCTTTCAGCTTAATCAGAACAAAAATAAAATTCTGTGCCTTTAAACTGAACCTTGCAGAAGTACCACATAATGAATTACTTTAATCTTCTCCTAAGAAGCTCTTCTAGCTTCCTCTTACACATCTGTTTGCTGGCTGTACAAAATGTGCACTTATATTACAGTATTTCTTTCCTCACATGCAGTGTAAGGAAACTCTTTGCCCAGGTTTCTTCCTAGCCTTCCCCATTTAGAAGTTTATGCTGACCTATTCTCTATTCTTATCCACTCTGTCTTCATAAATAGTGAAACAACGGCATACATAAGGTTTTGCTGCCATCCATCATATCTCACAGCCTGCATCTGATCTTGATATGTTAATGGCCCTAGATGTTACAACTCAGAAGAAACACTGTCTGAAATATGAAAGTTTGAAAGGACGCGCAAAATAGCGAAGAGGTGGATTGATGTTTCCATGAAGACAGTTTAAAAATTTATGGTGCTGCCTTTGAGGTGGGAAGGTCCTTTTATCAGCTAACTGTAAATACAAATTAGTATCCATAAACATCTTTAACTCCCATCTGAATATTTGTTCCATGGATAAATTCCACCAATATTTACATGACATTGGGAAGTTTGCTTGGGGAGGGCGAGGCTGTCTTGCAGAGGTAAAATGAGCAGGAGAAGCAGAGTTCACATAGTGGTCCTAAAAGTGACCAGGATACTTTCTGATTTTCTTTGCTATGTTAAGCATAAGAGCAAACTTACCTGTATTTGGGATGTGTGATGGCATAAATGATGGGGTTGTGGATGACGGAAGCTTTGGCAATCACAGCTGGTATGGAGTTCATGAAGGGTGTTAGGATGTGGGAATACCTAGAGTAATGCAAAAGCATTATATATTTAGTATTGAGTTCTATGTGGTTGATACAGTTAGACACTTGACAAGGCAATACTACTGCTCCAGAGTGTAAAAGGTGGAATTCTGTACCCAAACAGTGAAAGATGAAATTTTATATCCTTTGCTTGTAAAGATCAACAACAGTCTAACTGAATTTCTGGGAAATAGAGTTTCACAGAATCACAGAATGTTAGGAGTTGGAAGGGACCTTGAAAGATCATCTAGTCCAACCCCCTGCCTGAGCAGGATCACCTAGATTAGATCACACAGGAACGTGTCCAGATTGGTCTTGAATGTCTCCAGAGAAGGAGACTCCACAACCTCTCTGGGCAGCCTGTTCCAGTGCTCTGTCACCCTTTACATATTTATAAATATTAGTGAGGTCACCCCTGAGTCTTCTCCGAGCTAAAGAGACCCAACTCCCTCAGCCTATCCTCATAAGGAAGGTATTCTACTCCCTTCATCATCTTGGTGGCCCTGCGCTGGACTTTCAAAAGTCAAAAGTCTTTTCAAAAGTTTCTCTTGCAGCTCTTCACGACTTTGACTCTAGATAGTTATAATTCCCATAATGTTTACTCTAGGGACAAAGTCAGTCTTCAGTAAGTGATTGTGCATTCATCAGATATCAAAACTCATCAGCTATAGTTGCTGAGTAGTATGTTACTAAATAAGTGTGCAAAATAAGATATTATGGGGAAAGATAATATAAAGTTAAATATTTTTTTTTCCTATTCAAACTGGTTTTTGCCTGATCTGAACTAAAAAGTGAAGGGGAAGTATTTTTCAGATTCCATATGCTACCCTCGTGTTACTGTGGTCATGCATATACACAGGTGATGTGACTGTAAAAAAGAAGAGAATTATGATTGATGTCTATCTGCTATGATGTTATCAGCCAGTTAATTTTTTAAAATAGCTTGAAGTACCCTGCATGGTCTCGGTCAGAAGAAAGTCCAAAGAAGAGCTGAGACCAAAACAGTAAGACCTGCTTAGAGGCTGTGAAGACCTCTTCCTGCATGGGTGACAAAGAGTTCTAAGTGAAATGTCCCAGTAAGTCAGTCCCAAGGATAACATCCTTTATCACTCCTCTTCTTCATGGGAAGACAGCTTAAGCTCCATCTTTCAGTTAGCCTTTTATTCTTACAATATTAAAGGAAACAGGTTTTCCTTTCAATCTGCTCTCAGAGGAAGGTCTCTTGTATGAGTGCTGCAAACAAAGAACGAAGAGGTGGCAGCTCATTTGTATAAATTTTTCATCATTTTATGGGAATATTTATGTTCTGTGATGAGGTGGAAGCAGTTTGCCAATGGCAATACAGGAATAATTTGGTCAGCCGCCTGAATGTTGAGATGCCATTTCACCTCTAATTTAAGGCTTTTCTATGGTAAGCGTGTTCTCCATATATAATTTGAAAAATAGTTTCTCCTAATCATACTGTTAAAGCATTGGTTAGAGGTGTATTTCTCCACAAAGTCTGAAGAACACACAACAGTATGACCTTGCTGGAATGGAGATTTTAACCCTAGATGAGAGAGATAGTGTTTTGGCAAGACTGATGGAGAGTTCAGCTAATAGAAACAAAGAAAGACAAAATCTTTTGTTTAAGCTAATCATTCCCAGAAAATACAACCTGCAGATCAACAATATTAGTGATAAAGACTGAGCTGTCTCAGTATTCCCCATCCAAAACAGTTTCAAAAGAATTAAAATTCTTCCTTCATTTTGTGTGTTGTTGCTCTGTCAGATGAGCTGTCTTTAGTGTAAAACTATAGCCACAGACGCTATGTCTCCCTCCCAAATGTGGCATGGATTGTTTGTATCTGAAATTGTCAATAAAAAAAAGTCCACAGAATGGTTCCAGGCTTGGGCTATCAGTCTCTGAAAAATCCCAGAAGGATTGCCTAAAAGGCATATCTCAGAAGTGGAAAAAAAGCTGAAAAAAACTGTGTTGCTCACCAGATGTCTTCACATGAAAAATTTGAAAATGCTCATTTGTCACATACTATAGAGTTACAAAATTGTCCATTTGTTCAGATTTTTTTTTTTCAGTGAGACATGGAGTCAAGTTCAACAGGCACTCGACACTTGATAATCCTAAAGTAGATGCTGAATCAGATGGGACAGCCTGACAGCTCTACGTAGCTAAAATTTTTAGCTTAATGTATCTGCTTTTTTTTTTAATTTATTTTTTTATAATCTTAGGGCGAGTAGTGCTGCAAGGTAGCTGTGCTGCATTTCTTTGTCTTCTTCCTCTAGCTCTGTCTCTAGCTCGTCACATATCTCCAGTGATGGATGCCAAGTAGGTACTTGGCATAATACCTATGACAGGAAACAGGACACTGGGACAAATCCTTAGGATTTGTGTTTCTGGGTGATGAACCTGTTCTTTATAGAGAAAATGTTTGCTACTGCTTGGAATGACCCTGAGGATACAAAGGAACAGAATCCTCATCTCTTGGCATTTTTTCTTCTTAAGCATAGGATTGTGGAACTGCCATGTTTAGGAACCTGCCTTCCTAAGTTATGTTTGAGAAGAGGCACTGCAGTGGATTTCCTTAGGTGTGTAACAAAAATCACCCCTACCTCCCAAAATGCACCATCATAAGTAAATTTATCCTGTGTGTCAGATTTAGGAAAACTACTTTTTATTTCTCACTTGAAAAACACAAATAGAAGTGTTCTGTACTGACACGGGAGTCTTCCATTTGAGGATTTGTGGTTGACAAGACTTTCTAAAGTAGACAGTCACACCAATTTTACACAAGCCAAACTGAAGCACAGGAAAATTAACATGTTGACATGGGAGAAATAGCCACATAAAGCCAGGGCATCTGGACTCCCAATGATATTTGCACCCTGATTGTATCAGTCTGGTGTCTAGCTATGTGTAGATATATTAATAGCGTCGTGCTTTTGTTGAATTACTGCATAAAATGTTGACACTTCAATAGATGGAGAACATGCTTAGATTATTTATATTTCTGATGTTTTATATCCAGCACCAAAAAACTCCCAGATGAAATTATGTATTAATTTTGAACTCTTTTATACGTGTAAGGAGTTTCAGCAGCTTGATGTAACACAAGAAAATTAATAGACTGGAGTGGAGAAAGAGAATCCCTGGGTGGATCTTTTTGATGCTAAAATTAGCATATTGTTGTTAAATAAGTTCAGATATGCTAGCACAGTGGATCTGCATTCAGAAGTCATAAGCACAGAAATGTTAATGTGTCCAGTAATAACCTTCCTGTTTTCTTTTTAATTTTTTCCTTTTTGTTTCACTTAAAAAAAAATAAATGTCAAACTAAGAAAAAATCAGAGTCAGCATGTGCCCCATTTGTTAAATGTCACTCCTAAATATGTGAATGCTTTGGATGCACATCAGACATTAAGCTTGACAAGTATTTTTGACTTTCATCTGTGTTTTACAATTTCACACCTTTTGATTTTACTGAATAGTCCTTTGCTGATATATGCATAATTACCCAGCAAAAGCTACCAGAGCAACAACAGAGTATGGTGACCAGGAAACAACATAAAGCAAGATGACAATCAGTGCAATTTTGGCCATCTTCCACTCATTTTTCATCTTCTGATACTGTTTCTGCAACTCTTTGTTTCCATGTTTGCCTCCAAATGTCTGAATAGACCTAGGGGAAATAAAAATACAACAGCAAAAAAAAAGGAAGGTAGGGAATTGATGAGCAAACAGCTAAATAAAATGGGGCAACAGTTACTCTTACATTAGTTTATGCTAGAAGTCATGCCTTTTTAATGGTATCCTAAGGTGTGTATGTGACTGGTCCTTCACAATTCAGGGCTCTTTTGTTGCATTAATCAATAGCAAAATTCAAATGTACTTCAGTGAATAAAATTTTCCCGCACCAGAACTTCCACATAAATCAGGTCTTCAAAACAACTGAGCTACACTATACTGCATACAGCTAGAGAAGTCTTTGCTTCCCTAGATCCACTTTTGCTACCTTACTCTCACTTTGTACATCTGAGCTTTGTGACTAGATATGCTGATGCCTGCAGGACAAATAATCTAGAGATTAAGAATGTAGTGGCAGACTTTGCCCTTTATTTTTTCAATAGTTTTTGTTTGAGAGATCTGTGATTAACCGTTTCACTTCCTTTTAACCCTTGGAATTTGCAGTTCAATTCCATCTGTTTTTCTGTGGAACAGGCTGTTACACTGATACACTGTTGTTAGCTGTCTTTGATATCCCTTTAGTGCTTCTTTGGGTTGGTTAATTTCCATAGTTCTTTCTCATATGTCAGATTTCTGTTGCTGCTATTCATACCATTTTCTGCATCAGTAGACAATATCCAGGAATGGCCCTTCTGAGGTTCATACTTCTTGCCATGTTGACTACTGACAGAATTCTTGTTTGGTGTCCTGTCTCAGTTAAAGAATTCCCAATTTTCTTCTGTTAGTCTTTGCTTTAAGAAAATAAGCAGTCACTTTCACAGAAGAATAAAAATTTAAGCCATTTGGCTACTTACTTGTTGGCCTTCTTGATAGTCTCAAATATGAAGACATAGCTGTATATGATAGCAATCAAAGGGATGAAGAAGACAAAGCAGAAAAGCAGCATTGTGTAGGCGCGGACTGATGGAGTAAAAGTCATGTAGTCCCAGGAACAGGAAGTCAGCAGACCCTCGGGAACATACGCACCTAGAAAGACAAAGGCACAAGCCATGAAGTGATTCTTACTCTGTGTGCAGAAGTTACAGAAAGATATTCAGAATAACATGGGATTTAGTCCTGTTCCCTTAATGGGAAAAGAGTTTAGAAGGAAACATGATTCTTTGTTTAAAGCACTTCTTTGTATTTTCTTTTACTCTGTTGCCCTGTCACATGTATACTTAGCAGTCAACGGCTGCTGATTGGAAAAATCAATGAATTTGTTTCAGTTCTTGAATGTTGTTCGAAGCTCAACATAGTCAAAGGGCATCTCTACAGATACTTCAGTGGGTCTTGGATCAGACCTGTATTTTTCCTAAATATCTCAATTTCCTGTCAAATTGTGGTCTTCTCAAGGCAAAAATAAAACTTATAGCTACCACTTTTTTAAGCTCGTACAAATAAGATAAATTTACTCTGCAATGGAGAAAGATGTCGTGTGCAGATAAATTAACTTTTTGGTGAGGAAAAGTTGAGCACAAGTAAAAAAAGAAATCATACATACATAATACTCTGCTTGAACTAAAATATAATCTCCTTAAAGCAACTGTATCAAACTTTTACATAAAGAAATTGCCAACAGCAATATCTTTTTACCATTGTATTATAATTTTCATTGTTTACAGTGATATTTTTCTCGTGAACTCTTAAAAATATTGTACTAGATGTGCTCAGATAGATCTAATTGCCCTATGAGAGTTAGTGCTGCGGGTACTATTAGTATCTAATTACAAGATAACAACACCCTTGAAGCAATTATTCCACCTTCCCCAATTAAGAATATAGAATCTAAGCCTATATTATCATTTTGTTGTTCTAACAGCTCTTCATTCAACTAAAGCTGCTTCTCCCTATATTGCAGTTTGCCTGCTTGAACGTGCTTCATGTCACTGGGGGACCACAATGACAATAACAAGGCAGTAACAAAAATCTGCTGAAATTCTACTCAGTAACTGAGTTGGTTGCAGCATCCTTTGGGAAAATCAAACACTGCTGTGCTGACACATTCTCTTCTGGAATTAGGGAGCATAATAATGAGCTGAGGTTTTGAATGATGAGTTCATTCTGACTTCCTGACTGAAACTGGTGACTCATAGGAAACAAATTAGTAGTAGTGAGGTAGATTCAAGCGAGGAAGAATAACAGAAGCTCTCTACAAGTTGGAAGGATCAAAGCCCTGTATGTGTGCTTCAGTTTGCATGCAAAAAATTTTCACATTTACAAAATCAAATCAATTAATTATTACTAATTGGAAGCCTTAGTGAAGATACAGATGTTTGAATGCAGAATGTGCCAAACACCTGGTGCATTTTGCCCTTTTAGAACACAGTCAAGACTTACTGAAGATGTGCTTGCACAAAATACTCAGACTGTATTCCTCTTTCGTGTGACTGCAGACATTTAGATTGACACTACTATTTTAGCACCTTGAGGAGGAAAAGTGTCATCAGAAAAATCCAAATGCATTTATCTCACTTTTATACTGTTGAATTTGGTTCACTGGGAGTATATATGGTATAACAGGCAGGTGCATCCTTCATAAATTTTGGCCTTAATTTTATCTACTCTTCTTTATTCGGTAAGTAATGAGCTTAAGTAAAAGTGCTTGTCATGTAACATGCTGTAATATACACTGTGGTGAGGGTTTTTATTTGATTAGAGATCTTTAGTTTTAATATGTATGTTACCAGTTTTCTTCAAATTGAATCATTCAAGCCTAATATGCCAGGCATTAATTCAACCATCTTCAATATCTGTAATTGGTCTTTGATTCAATGCTATGAGGGAAAAAACCTTTTATTCCTTTTCACTTACTCCATCCAAAGAAGGGCGGGAGGCTCCAAGCCAAAGAGTACAGCCAGACTCCTACCAGGATTATTAGCGCCTTCTTCTTAGACGTCACTCCAACAGAAGCCAGCGGTTTTGTGATGACAAAATATCTGTCCAAGGCAATCACCATCAAAGTGATCATAGATGTAATGCCAAAAAGAGCTCCGCAGAAGGCATACAGCTCACAGCCTTTCAATGAAGATGACAGAAGGAGCAGTGAAATTAATCTATTCATGATAATTAATTTCTGGGAGAAATGAAGCCTGTGTTTCTTGTGAGCTAGTGTCTTCTGGAATTTGTAAAGCAGTGGAACTGCAGCTTTCCTGCAGCTGTAATGCTATTTCAAAGCTGCTGTCTGTCTTTCTAATTACATTATCGATGGAGATAAACTTCAAAGATTTTGTTTGTTGGAATTGCTGGAGATAGTGAGATTTAACATATTTTCATTCATTTGATTTCTGATGTTTCCAGTGGGATCATTTCAGAAGTATGTTAATATCTGCTTTAACTCTGATTTTACTGCAACACCTGTAGAAAGAGCTGTTATACTTAACAATAAGTTGCAGTTACTTTGATAGCATGGAACCATTTATATCTCAAGGTCAGCATAACTGGAGTAAATATGCAGCCTATGAATATATTAATGAGTGATTTGAATTATTCAAAGTAATGATTAAAAGCAGGGGTTTGTTTTGGTTTTTTGTTTTAACATCTATGCAGTTGAACACTTCTTGGAAATAAAAAAGGTGCTTTTGGATATCAGAGATCAAAATGTCAACATTAGTTCTCTGACCTGCCTCTCTGTCGCTACCTGTTCAAGAGGCAAAGGCTAGTCGTCTTCTTACTACAGACACGTAGGAAGAATGAAAGCACCTTCATTCCACATTTTCTTACTGCACACAAAATGTTTAGTTAATAATTCTGTTGTGAAAAATCCCTTTTGCCAGGCTTTCTTGCTTCACTTTGCCAGGTTCAAGTTCCAGAACAGACTGTTTAGGAGAGCTTTTAAGTTGGTGTGCCAAGGGGCGGTGCATCTTTGTCATAGGACTGCCAGTTATGCCGGGACTTAAGTTATGAGATGATTGGGAAAGAATGCTGGCAAGAAGACTAGTCTTGTGCCTTACATTGCCTGTGTGACCTTTCTATTTATCTCATGTGTGGGAATGTCTTTATTGCTCACAAACAACAGCATTCAAAGAAACATTTGCTTCACCATTGAAACAACCTTGAGAAATATTCTCAAGATTGCAAGTGCACCAGATAAGGAAATAGTAGATTAACTGCCCTTATTGTAAGAACATACTTAGTGATTTCTTAGAAAGAATGTATACAAACCTTTCTCACCAAAAATCCAGCGTTTGTGGAGGCTGTTGGTGAAAAAAACTGGAGACTGCGTAATGGACATCAGGAAGTCACTAATAGCTAGATTGATGATGAATGTGTTGGCTGGAGTCTGAAGGCTCCTACTCCTACAAAGATCAGAAGGAATGTTGCTAAACACTACTGCACTGTTAATTGTGCTCTTACTCTTTCCTGTAAGCCCAGGTAGCTTCACAAATGCCAAAGCACACTACATAGAAAGCTAGAGCAGACTGCTGCTCGTGTCCCTCATGAGAGAACATAAGCAAGGCTCAGTTTTACACACTTATACTCCTGTGCACTTTAGAGGATTGTTTTGATAACCAGCTCAGTGATGGGGATAAATCATATTGTTTTTTAAATATTCTGACCTATTGCACTGTATGTCTATGATTAACAGGAAATTAAAGTTGATGTACTCTATGGATTTGCTGGAACTGGGTCGTGTTAAGCAGGGCAGGGGACTACATTTTCCATTGCCGATAAGATCAACAGTGACTTCCAAATACAGGGATTAAGCAAACTCACTATGTACTGCATCAAGCATTTTGTTTTACATCAGTTCTTCTCTATGACACTCATTTCACTGTCCAAGGCTCTGTCTTTAAAGGGAGCAGGAGCCAGCCTTGAGTGTATCCTGCCTGTATGTTATTTATAGCGTTATGGTACAGCGTTATAAAGGGTACACATAAAAGCTCAACTGAGAGCTCCTCAGTTTGAGGCTCACAGTAACTTCTTAGTTCTTTTCTCAAATTTTCAGACTTAAACATAATTGAAAACTGCCAGAATAAAAGATGGGTTCTTTGCACTGATACAGAATCAGTTACTAGGAGTACTGTCCCCATCTGTCAATCTGGGAGCAGGGAGATATTATTGGTAGATGCTTTAGGGCTGCTTGTATTTGCTCAGTAGTTTGCAGAGTTACTGAACATATTTGTTTCAGGCAGCTGGCCATCACAATTTGCTGTTACTTGAGACCGTTTGTAGACATCCCATGTGTTTTCCAAACTTTGGAAACAGTTGTTACTTTGCTCTTAATGTGTCTTTCTGTCTTAATAGCATCTTCAAATGAATATGAGCTGTGCTTTTCAGTGAAACTGCAACTACTATGATCAGATTTTCTGTATGGGGCAAGTCAAACAGCTAAGATAGCTCGTGTACTTCATCCTCACATATCTCACATCCTCCATGCCAACACCTTTTCTGATCTTAAGGCCATGTCATTCACACTCAAGTGCTGGTACCTACTCTGAACATACGTACTCAAAACCTACTTTTAGTGCACCGCATAAATAAAAGCTTCAGACCCAGACAACTTAATCCACACTCCAGTGATTTAAGTTAACACAGCAAAATTATAATATAATGGCTATTATTTTGGTTTGTTACTTTAGTATCTAAAAACCAATCACAAAGTAGAACCTCACTGGCCTGAACATCATGCTAATACTCTGGCCCGGTGTGATAATAAACAAGGTGAGTGAACAGAAGTAATGAAAATATTACATTGTTGTCAGAGATCCAATTTCCTTTAGATATAAGAGATGGAGTATGGCTTTAGTTAAAAGGAAATAAGCCAAGTGGGCAGGGAGGGAAGAAACTCAGCAGTAAGCAGCAAAGTGTAAAGTAAAGATTTATGGGAGACTGAGGTGCAAAACATCCCATCAGCCCAGTGCACACACAGTTCAGCCACTAGAAAAAAAAAAAAATGCTGGAAGATTTCTGCTGTGGCGGCTTTTCTGTTGCTTGGTATAGCTGGGTGATGCTCTGCATTGATCCTAACCATTTTGCTAGGGCTAATGGGAGGAGGTCAGAGGGAAATGGCAGGTTGTTGCTTTTTTTTCCTAGAGCATTGTTTCTTGATGCATCTTTACTACATCTGCATAGTAGTCTGATAGCATATGCCTGGACTGCATTTGCAAAGCACAGTCAAGGTACCATTAAAATTCATAAATTTGAGTATTTTAAAAAATATATCCAAAAGAAAGATACCTGCAGAAAGCGTAGATGACCAGGAAATTACCCACAGTTCCTGTGATCCCCACTATAAGAATGATTACTCCAATTGTATAATGGGCATGATCTGGGACATCCACTGTAGGAAAGGCACGAGGAACATCTTGCACTGTCATCTTCTGTGTAATAAACAAGAAGCCATAGGTACATTGTCAGACTTTACTGAATAAGCTGGCATGTGCTTCTCTAGAAGAGGAAATGGTCAAAAACGCAAGAAGAAAGCAAGCAACAGAACCACAGAATAACCTGATTTCTTTCAAATTACATTTACTCTTCACAGGATAAATATGTCATCATCAGTGCAAAGGTCAGAAGGCAGTTTATATTTTTGCTGTTGGTTTAGAATTTTGGTGAAGAAAAACAATCTGTTCTCTCCCAAAAGAAAAATAAGACTATAGAGAATAAAAAGAAAGGGACCCTTTTTATTGCATCTGCCATCAAGTAACACAGTATTTAACGATTAAGTTTTCTGTAGTTTTCATTTACGGAGAGTTTCTGTACCTGCAGTATGATTTCTGTTGTCCTCTAGACTTCTCTAAGTAGTAATGACCTTTATAGATAAACATGCATTTATTTCTTCAGTAGTATGGCTGTTTCATTTCTCCCATAAATAATATTGAATGTTCTCCCATGAATAATACTGAACTGAGAGCTACACTCAAGGCTTGGTTACGACAAAACTGGCAGCACTGAGCAAGTCTTTTGGAAACTAAATTAAGGATCAGAAAAACTAAACCACAAATACTTTATACCTTATGTCTGGTTTCCATACAGGTTCTGGTTCCGCTCTGCACTGAGTGAAGGTATTTGTTCTCCGTGAATGTGACATAGCATCTGGTGAAAGTGTTTGTGTCTTAATCATCTAATAATTCACAGCAAAATTCAGTAGTCAAGTCTGAAGACTGCAGCATTCTAAATAATAATTTTAAAATACTTTTTAGTTAAGTAGCAGGAGCCATAACACACTTTAGGCCAAATGATTAATGAAGCAAACAATAAGGCTGCTCCCAGTAAGCTCAATAACTTGATAGAAATTGAAGAGAATAGCTGTGCAGACCATCTCTGTTCTGCTGCATTTTGACACAAGGTTAGGCAAGGAATCTTAAACAGTCATCTCTGTGCTACTGCTGCTGTCCTAAACATGTTTTGGTGTCATTTCCAACCAGCTAACATAGCCATGAAAAATACCAAGCCCCATCTTCATTCATCTGCATGGACAGATTCTGTCCCTGTAGCCAGGCTTTACTCATCAAGGGTACTGCTTGCTGTGGAACGGCATGCCATGACCACTGTTCATAGTTCAAGCCTGCAAGCTGCAGCCACGGCATTCTGGAGCTACTGAGCTATGAGAACCACACCAGGGCTGAGAAAAGCCCAGGAAATACCTTGAATTATTTGTAGCCTGTGTACTGTGAATATTGTCAACCTGGCTGTGGCCTAGGATTTGCAAGGGGATTGCCTGTAACAAGCTTAAATAATGCTGTGAGTCTGGATATGTTCCTTCCAGTCACAAGTAGTGGCAGGTGATGGTACAGCTGTCATAAGCAGTCATTCCTTTCCCAGAACAGGAAGGTTGCTGGTAGGAAAGGAAGAAAATACACAGAGGTAGATATGACGTTCTCCTTTTTATGCTACAGTTGTGTTAGTAGTTGGCATTCACTGTTTGAGAAATGGTTTAGCAAAGGAAATGGGTATTTTTCAGCAATAGAAGAAGATTCACTTCTGAATACATCTGTGAGATTGGATTGAAGTTATTAGAGATGGTGTGTATGTATAAAACCCGTATGCCAGCAGCAAGAGGTGAATCCCAGAAGCGTCTGGAATTCTGGAAGATACTGTCTTTGCTTGTGTGCTGAGTATCTGCCCACAGCAGTCCTCAAAAGCAGACTGCACTCCATGGGGTTCTACATTAGCAGAAATGAAGTGTTGGGCAAATACTCCGATCTTAGTGAGAGAAAAATGTAGCTCTGGCTGTTATTTTAATTGCAGAAAAATATTAAAGTTGGTACACTTGCTGAGTGACAGTATCCTGACATTTATTGTGCAGATTCCCACAGCAAAGTGTAAGTTGGCATCATATTAACATCAGTGTGCATCTTGCATAGGTAGAAATTGCTGTGCTTAACACACTGCCAGTAAAATATATTAAAAAAAAATTTAAAATCCCATACTAATAGCAAGTGGAAAGGGAGAGTCAAAGACACAACTGTTTTAAATAAATGAGCTCAGGTGTACATCGTTTGGTTTGAGTTATTTTATCCTCAGCCTTGTGGCTAGAACATTTTTCAGCAGCTCTTTTATAGAGAGTTAGTGATGATTATTAAAGGAATAGAGATTTCTGATGTTTTACCCTGTAGCTAGTCATTTAATTAGAACTGGATTGAGGTAACAGAAATGAAGCAACTAAAGGAGCTTGTTTTGGCTACAAAGAAAAGATTAAAATGCCTTTAATCTGAATTAAATTTGTAGACGACTAAGGACAAGGAAAGTTTAAAACATAAATACACAGAGAAATTGCAAGAGAGGAAAGGTTATTTAAGGGACAATAGAAGACTTGAAAATTACTTATTCAGGAATGAAACAAGTTCACTCAATAAAAATGTCAAGTGTGAAAAATATAAAGGAATAATATTTATACCAGAGCAGTGATAGGACATAAATAATACTAAATATATGAGAAAGTAAAAGGTTTATAGCAAAGATGAATAAATTCACATTTTAGTGTGGAGTTCCTGTAGGTCTGGGATTTTTATCACAGGGTCCAACTCTGGCTGTTCTCTAAGAGAAAGAAGTAAATTATTAAAGAAAAGCAATTTCACTGTTTTTATTGGGATTTTGGATCTGATTAACAGCTTAAGTCAAACAAAGGTACTAGTTGACTGACAAGGCATTAGATCAAGCCTAAGCACATCATCACTAAGTTACATATATACAGCATCCTTACTAGAAAATATAAACACATGCCCGTTTCAAATTCAACTCTGTGTCGTCTAAGGAAACTGTCCATCCAAAGATTAGACAGGGAGAATAAGATCATACTTGAGGGAATCAGGCCATCTGGATAATCAAGAAGTCAGACACTTCCTGAAGCTTTTCTCTATTCAGTTTCCCCAGCTGATTAGCCCTGTTTAGTCTCTGTCTTCTGTTGTCACCCCATGGTGCAAGTACTCAGTTGGCAGGGGAGACTAGAAGTCCCACTGTTGCAATCCCTTCTGCAGCAACTGTCCGTTGAGAGTGCTCTGAGCAAGTGTTTCAGTTGCACTAATAACCCCTAGCATCATTACCTTGCATGTTTTCTGCTCAGCCTTCTCTCTATAAATACCTTATAATGAACAGGCAAAACCAGCACTTAATTTTTTCCTCTTCCAAGTGATATGACAACAGTTTATTTAATGTAACAAGGTTCAAACCATCACCAAGCACACAAAGAAACTGAACTGGAAGCTAAGAGCCTGGATGGCGTCCAGCTGATAATCAATGAACTACAGCTTTCGCGAGTCAACACCAAAAAACCCAAGACACTTGCACCTGAGGCTCTGGACCACTGGGTGCCAGTATACCCACAGGCCTACGGTGCTGTGGGCAGCCTAGACCTCTATTAATTCTGTAGGAAACGGTTAATTGGGAAGCACCAAATTTCTGACAGTCCATCAGTAGAAATATTGCACATCTCAAGCAGATATACAAAATGGTCATAGAGGCTGTGGAGAACATCAGTGCAGTAACTGCAATGTACCAAAATTTCTTCACACTCTTCACACTTATTGCTAGCCAAGGATGGCCTTTTAGTCAGCTTTAAAAACAGATTTTATGATATTGACAGGTTGTATATGAAAACTGGCATTTTCCTAGAAGTGTAAGAGATCTTGTGGTTTTAATCTCTGATGGGCATACCATTATTTATTTACAAAGGTTCTGCAGACTCAGATGGATAATTTTGGTGTGGTAAGGAACTTGAGAAGTGCCACACTGATTCAGATCAGCATTCCTGACAAAACACTAGCCTGCCTTTGGCCGTGGCTAGGTGTTTCACGGAGCCACAAAACTTCCATAATGAAGAGCAATGTGGGAATTTCGTTTTCAGTGTAGAGACTTAGCAGTTGGTTCGTAGCCTTAAAACAGGGTTATTATCTGTTTGGAAGGATAATCTTACTGGAGGATATTTTTATCCTCCATATATATGTGTAATCCTTATCTAAACCCTACTCTGTCATTTGCCACAACAGTCAGTGGCAAGAAGTTAGGAAGTTATGAAGTTGCTCTACATTAGTGTATTTCTTTCCAGCAGTGTTAAGTGTGTCCTTGTGGAAACACTGTAATAGCAGGAAACAGCTAACTTCAATGCAGACTACTTCTTAAAATGTTTATTGCTCTCCCTAAAGGAATGCTTGCTTACTGCCTACAACAAAACAGTTATCATTCAGTAAACTTGACTGAGACTTACAAACTTGAGATGCCTTTTGGTAGTTTGGAGAAAAGGAAATGCTGGACAGATGTCTAAATTCTTCCTGTTCTGGCCGTCTCTGTAAGGGTGCAGCACAACGCGGAGCTTTCCTATTCTGTATTTATGGCCTGCTGCTATAGCTGGGTACAAAGGCAGAATCAGTGGGCCAGTTTGAAGAGCCAGCCTGTTTCTTTGAGAAGAGAGCAGGGCACAGTCCCTTCTGCTATGGTCTGGTGCAAGCAGAGGAGTAAAAAAGGAATCAGCCAGAGAGATCATCAGCATAGGGCAGAACTTGTATTTCACTGTGAAGTTTGTCAAGACACTGCTAGACACTGATCTGAATGGAATTAAAAGGATAAAGGAATTCCTTTGCACTCTAGGACAAACCACAATACATAAATGGAAGCCTAGGTCAGTTATAAAACCCAGGAATATTTGATACCTGCATCTATTCTGTTTTAGGAATATGTTATACACATTTTCCTAAAGAGAAGGCTTTCTAAATAATTATCTTGTCATTGATTGACAAAAATCAATTTTTGACCCCAAAATCAACCAAACCAGGTCACTTCTGAAAATTTCTAGTAGAAGACATAATGGTTTTGGAAGTCCAACTCTCCGCTTCACGCTGCCCATAGCATGGGGAAAATATTTGTGCCTAAGTGAATCAGGACAACATGCAGAGAATACAGTTCAACTGTTCTTGGGGGGAAAAAAACTGATTTTCAGAATAAGGAATAAATACATTTAATTACTGTTTACCTGGAAGTGTTGGTTACTAAGTCATACTAAAGCTAACAGTGATGATGGTAGGAGCAAGGCCATGTGCATAAATACTTTTACTGAATATAAATCATACTTGATATATAGCCCACTCCTGACATTCTCCCAATGCTAAGAGTATAAAGCAAGGTTTAGTTTGTACTTAACAGGGAAAGAAAAAATCCTCATAAGGTCATTTAAGGATTTGAACTTATTTCAATGCTGGTTCTGATTAATTGACATACATAACTGTTTCAAAAGCAGGAAAAGGAAAGACTAGGACAATTTTTCCAGCTGCTTCTGCCTGATCATCAAATTTTATCTAATTTGATGTAAAACAAGACAAGGAAAGGGAAACAGGGACTGCTATGTTGTTTCTTTTATCATCTGGCTTCAAACAGCAGGGATTGGTTTTGCAGAATGAATGTTTTACTGGAACAGAGCCCAGTTCCAAGCCATTGCAAGTTTTGGCAGTTCCACATTGACTTTGGCAATGTATCAGGTTTCCTTGTTTTTAATTTCCCAACAAAAACAGGTAACGAAGCCGCTCATTTACACAGCATGACTTATGCAACAAATGGTTGTGGCCTTTTATATTGCAACAAATCACATAGTTTAGAAAAATTATCAGAACAGAAAGCCTGTAATTTCCCGGGCTTTCTAGGTGCACTGTTTGTACTGCCTACCTACAAGAAGCCACACAACTGATGGCACCTATTTTTCTTCACAGTTCCTTGCTCTAATTTCTGAGCTTGTAGGCAATTGCTGTGTGATGACAGGCAGCACAAGGAGGAGTGTAATCCCACTTCAATTATGGTTTCAGCAGGGTGACGCCAACTGCTAAACCCTCTTTCCAGCAAACAGCAGGGTTTTCCGTAGATGATGTTTGTCCTGTTGAGCAATTTGGGTAGCAGATTTTGTATCCTATCTTACGGATTTCATGTCAACCACAAGGAGCGTATATTGCTTTCGGTCCCGAAACTCTCTTAAACCAATCTCTTGGTCACATTAAAATGCAAAAGTTTGAAAACACAACCCCTCTTCCTCCCCAGAGGAGATGGACAGTTAATTACCTCTTCCATAAGAATAAGGAAAAAAAATCCAGTTTTAATTTTCTGATGTAAATCACTTTGTCCCCAGAATCCTTTCCTATTTTGTGATGTGCTCTCCAGTCACCTTTTTCCCTCCCTGCTATGTTCTGCTATTCTCTTTCATGTTATTCATCTAATTTAGTTTGTAACCACCTTGGCTCAAAGTAATTCTCTCTAGTTTTCTGTAATACACCACATACATCCGGGTTTTATTAAAAAAAAATCATCAAACCACATTTTTCCTACGCAAATAATAAAATATTTACCGGTTCTTCATTATAAATTAGGATGAAACTGAAGCAAGCAATCCAACATCCTATGTGATAAAAACTTCTGGAGTGTTTGAAAATTCCAGGCAGTTTATAAATGCCTTCTGTGTTATGTGGGCCTGGTGTGATCACACCAAGATTTTTAAGTTGAATTTCAGATTTTAAAAATTTTAAGAATTAGCTTAGGTATTTTTTTTTAATTCTTTACTTTTACAGGCCAATAAAGTTTTGTGATCCTAATAGTAGACTAGGATGCACAACCACAAACAGGACTTCAGTGCTCCTTTGGTACAGGCTTGTGGGATTGGCTAGAGAATATTTTTAGCAAGTCCAAAGAAACTCCAACCTGAAGTGTTATCACAACAGATTCTCACCTTCACACTTCCAAGGAAATTTTCTGATTAGTATTTAACGACCGAGAAAGAGCTTTGATAGAACTTACCTGGAAAAACCTTCTGAACAGCTCTCTTGGGTAACTGCAAATAACAACTCTAACATTTACATAAGCACTCCACTGCATTTAGAGATTATTACAGAAATGATGGGGATTTTCATCTTGAATAATAACACGAGAGAATTGCATTTGAATCTCTAAACAGCTGTTCAATGCACAAGAACATGTTGTTTTGATAGTTCACCACATATTTGGTGTACTTTGCCATTAGACGTTTCTCTTTGCCTTCTGCACATGTAACTGCTAAAAACACTTTCTACAGTCCTTTCTGTAGTAAATAAATAGTTACAGGAATAAAAAGACTACTTTCAAGTTTTAGTTATTTTTTTCATTATTCCATTACAGCAGTAAATGTATACATACATCTTACATGTCCATTCAGAGTTCTATAAATGCCAGCTTTGCCAGCAGAACTACTTGTTACAGCTTTTAGTGACAGAAAACACTTACTGTTGGGGCTCTAAGAGGCAGGTCCATCAGTGTGTAGGCATTGGCTTCAGAGTCATTCCATGCTTTGAAGGACTCCACAGTTTTGATGTTGTTGAGGTCCTCAGAGGGACAAAAGATCCCCTTTGGATGGTCTGATTATTCAGGTGAACAAGATCTAAGCAAAAACAAGGAACAGCTCTCCTCTGAATTTATAACAGCCAGTTTACCTTTTTGTTTGTGTATAAACCAGGTTGTCAGCTTCTCTGGAATAATGTGAGATCCAGTGCTGTTCCTCACTAGAGCTTCAGATTGCTTCACTCCATCCTCAGTTTAGCAAAGGGCAGCAGCAGCAGCTGCCATTTAAATACGGGAGACGGCAGGGTCCGCACATGCCCAGTTTGAAGCTTGTTCCATCCAGATTCCAGCTTCACTTTAATGACAGTATAAAACTATGCTCACTCAAAAGCACTGTTATCTTTTTTGCCTTCGACAGATTTATGTCTGAATTTTCATACTATATCCACATAATCCCTGTATGAAGACAAAGAAGTTAAAAGGTTGACTTCAGTCTTAAATATTCGATCTTACTGTTCATTTTCACTGTATTGGTGAATTAGTTTTTTGTAGTCTACTTGTAAAGAAAATGTGTGTGTACAGTTCTGCTGAAATTGTCTGAACTCAAATACATCCTGATGTTTAACAATGTGCTTGTGTGCACTTCTGTCTTGCAGAATTTAGGTCATAGTTATTTGTTAGTCCACTTCTAAAAATAAACAAAAAATAGGGATAAAACCCACTGACATCATCCTTTGCTGCTTTTTAGTTTTAAAAAAACCCAAATGAACAAACAAACAAAACCCCCACACAAGTACCTTAGGCAGAGAACAGCAAATAACCACTTGCTTCAAGAGTGTTCTGCTTTTTTCTTCAGTTGTGTTTAGCTCAGGCATAAATGAGCAGATTCTTATTCACACAGATCTTCGTTTACATTTGAATTGCTGTATTCCCAGTTGAAAGCCCATTACTGCGTTAAAGTGAAGTTTAATTGCAACAGAGAATTAGACACAGGGTACGTAAAAGCTGTTGTAGCAGATACTGCAGCCTGAGTATCGCAGTGAAGGCCTTCCACCCACCCTCAAAATGACCCTAACACAAGCTATTAGCTTTATTGCAGTTGGTAATAAAAATAGATGATGTGAACTGTTTCTAGAAAGCCTTTGTGAGAAATTTATGACAGTAACAGCGGGAAGTGTATTCCTCCTGTTCTGCACAGATTCCTCCTCTTAAGGTACCTTTTGTTAAGTTAGAACCTGCAGTAACTAACGAATGGGATTGCATTTCTTTGCATCAACAGAGGAGGCTGTGTCTCCATGTCAAAGGCACTCACCTATAGTGCTGCAAATTCCCTTTCACTGATAGTCATTTGAGGGAGTAGGCATTTACCTTGTGTTACCAGGCTCCTGAACATTAACCGGAGGAGACCTTCTCTATGTGTGACATCAGACACATGAACATCAGTGCAAAGGTGGATGTGACATTAATGGTGCAAACTTCAAAAGACAATGATATGAACTGCAAACCCTTGCAAATCACTTGGTCTTCTTGCACACACAGTGCTTGCATGCAGCATACTGCAGGTATGAAGCAGCAAACAATGGCATTGTACCATTTTGGAAGATCGTTTTGCATTTTACTGCTAAAAAAGGCAGGAGATGTCATTACAGAAATCCACAATGTGAAACTGGCAAAAGCTCATACTGTCTTCAAATAAAGCTTATCAAGCGAGAAGAGCAGAAAGAACATTTTAATGATTGAAGTGCAGAGAAAAGCAATGGGAGACCTCCCATTTGTGTGAGCTTTATGTTCAAAGAAGTTGGGTACAGTTAGATCCTGCTCTTAAACTGCTAAGACAAAGTTTGAGACAATTTTCAAGGACAGGCATATAAATACTACATCAGAGGTGTTCTTTGACACTGTATTCTAATTTTTGCTACACGAATCCTCTTAATTTCTGCCTTAGTTTTGCACAATGCCAACACTTAATGTGTTTGCATACAGTTTGCATGTTAAATTTTCTTTTTCCCTGTCTCACAGATTATGTTTTCCTTCTTCATCTCATCCTAATAACAAGTTAATACACTGAAAGTACTTCATTTCCAGTGAATGTGGAAGCATCCACTTTTTCACATTTTTAGAGGAGCTGAAAAAATCAGGGAATATAGTCCTTTTTAAAGTAAATCAGACATTATAGAAGCTATGACTTTCTTTTTTCCATTACATTTAGCATTGTTGTACATGCCTTTCCAGATAGATTCATTTGATTTGTTCAGCAGCTCCTGAGAGTATATTTATGAGAGACTATGCAGTATAAAGGAGAGAAAGTGTTACCAGTGAGAATTGGATGCTAGTCCAAAGAGGGCTGTTGATTTGGTATTCCTCCATAGCCCCTGGGGCCTGCTTTTGTGAATGCAGCACACTTAGCACTTACAAGCTAGGTGAAATTCTGAAAATTAGACCCTAACACAAAGATTCATGTCCAATGGAAATGTTCTCATGTAATTACAGTTGTCTGATCCTGTGTTAAAGCCAATTGCCAGAGGCATTTCAGCTGACCTATTTTATGCATAATGCCTCAGCTTCCATGGAAGGAAAGGAGTCATGTCCTAGAGCTGCACAAGATGTGAAGTATCAGGCATTTCATTCTCCGTGCTCTGGGCTTGGGAAGTCAGACAAAGACATTCGCAAAACTTTTTTTTTCTGTCAGATTTGCATGAGTTTTATATTATTAAACCAGAGAGAGCAATTTAGAGTATTTTGCTGAGCCACAATTGTTTTTCCTTACAGGTAATGCTGTTTCACTTAGAGTTATCATGGATCTAAGGGGGAATTTGCCCTCTCTGTCTCTCCCATGTTTATTCTCCACCAAAGGCTATACTCTATCCTCAGGAGACTTAATGGAGGAAAAAATGCAAACTCATTACCTCAGGTACTTTCTAAAGCCATCCAGCTCATCCTAAAGTTTGGAAACATTTCTGCCACAGTTTTGTGTGTGAAACATGCTGGAAACCCACCTGGTTTATGGACCACATCTGAATTGCCCTCCAGCCACTTCTGGAGAATAGAAAATCTGCCCAGACTTCAAAAGAGTGGTCAGGCATTGGATCAGGCTGCCCAGAGAAGTGGTGGAGTCACCAGCCCTGAAGGTGTTTAAAAACTGCATAGATGTTGCACTTTGGGACATGGTTTAGTGGTGGTGGGTTGGGAGTTAGACTTGATGATCTTAGAGGTTCTTTCCATCTGAAATCTGAAAAACTTATGATTCTGTGACTTTAGGGCCCTTCCATGAAACTAAGAAAACTGTCTAACAGGATAAGGTAAATATACTGCAAGGGTAAAATTTTTCAAGTTCACATTTACATAGGAGTTTTTTTCACAACGAGTGAAAGGGGTACAGTGTCATCTTCCTTGCCTGGGAGCTGTGGAATTAGGTTTTAGCTCTTTTTCAGGAATACAGAGTGGACTGAAAGAAAAGGTAATCTGAAGATAAACACCAGAGAGTTAGAAGACGGGGGCTATGGTCAGGCAGACATTACTGTCCCCAGGTCACGTACACACAATTTCAACTGGGCTTCCTTAAACTTTCCAAAAGATCACCCAGGTTTCCAATGCCAGCATGAAGAAAGAGGAAGAGACTATTCAGTAGTGGGAAAGGTAAACTCCCACTCCTTTGAGTGCAGACACAGCTCTGGAATTTGAGTTAATGCAAGCGAGGAATGCACAGAACAGGGAAGTTGGGTTTGCTGTTAAGCTGTGTGATTTTTTTCCTGTTTTGATGGGGAGAATGATAGCAGTAACTCCTGTAAAACATCTTGGGGATAACAGTGCTGCCCTCAAAATATGCTCTGCTTGTTCCCTAGACACGCTAGGTCTTCCAATAAGCGACAGGATGCAGGGAAGAACTGTTGATTTTTCACTTTGGAGTCTATCCATTTTTAGTACCTGCCTTCCAAAAGGTAGTATTGCACTATGAAATCTGAGTCCATCGCAGCATTTCTTGCACAGTCCCTCTTCTATAGAAGTTGTGAGCCCTGGGTATCTGGTGTGGTACTGTCAGTGGCTGTAACATCTGAAAACACATTTTCAACAGCCTACTTCTGTGCCAGTACCTGCAACAAATTTAATAGGCTGAGATAGGCAGGTGAAAACTGGCTGCTCACTTTATACAGAAATCTGGTTTCAACCATCTGTGTTCTTTTGCCTTTTAACAGCTAAGATCTGTCAGGTGGGAGCTCTCCCACTTCCTAGCTGCTCCCAGACAGCATACTGCAATTTTGGCCCCCCAAATAACAAAGCAGGGAGAGGGTGTATAATATGTATCTTTGTGCTCTACTAATCATAGAAATTAAATTTAGTTCTTCAAGCCTGGAGTAACTTGGCAAGGGTGCATGGAGTCAAGGAACACCACTTCTAAATAAAATTGTTAAACTGAGTACAAAGTTCTGTACAGCCTGTTGTGGGAGCACACTCTTGGGACCAGCCAGAAATCAATAGACAAAATAGAAGTGAGTAAATCAGATCAACACGGTTTCTGCTCAGCTACAGAAGTGAATAATTCACTTTGTAGGCAGTTGTAATTTCACACAGTAGCCATGGTCTATAGTGAACAGCAGAAACACAAACTGCAGGGTGTAGCCACGTAACACAGCGGAGCCCCACAGCAGGAGAGTGAGAATCCCAGGGCTGGCCTGAGTACAGAGTGGCTAGACCAGAAAGGGGGGTTTAGAAAAGTCCATTCAAACATAAGCAGTTTTTGAAGACTGCAAAAACAGTCTTTTCCACTGAGGGGAGAGGAAAGGATTATATCAGTGATCTCTTAAACAGTATACATTTCTCTCTGTAACACTGCATTAGACTGCCACTCCATGGCAAGACACCATCCAGCAGGTGCTCTGCCTTAGTTTCCCCAGTAGTATTTCCAGCTTTCTCTATAGGCTGATGGCTTCAAGGCCAGGTAGCTTGAAAAGGTCAACCCACCTCTTTCCATCTTGTCCTTCCTCACAGAGTCCTAAGACAAAGCAGTCACACAAAGAGCTCTCCAGACTAAGCAAACTGGATTTACTGTGTCTCCAAAGAAAGTTCCTTACCTTGTTTTGTGGGCTGAGGTCTCAGATTGATCCGTCCCCATCTCCTGTGGGCTAACCTCTGTGCCAAGCCTGCCCTCTTCCAGGGAACTCTGGTTAGCCAAACTCAAACAATTTCATCTGGAAGCTTCCCAAATCAGAGCTCTCACCTTCCCAGACCTTCTCACACGTATGAAATAAAGCTGATTGTGCTGGTGTAGTTTAGTGTCTGCTGTAGGTAGGGACAGATAATATTTAAAAAACAGTACAAAAGTTTCTGTATAATAACAGAAAACAACGTTCCTAGCTTTCAGGCAACAATTAGATACAAAACTCATAATCAGGTCTGAGACACAGGCAGCTCAGTCTGCAGTGGGGTGAAATGCAGGGTCAGCACACAGTGGTCTCCAAGTTGCCTTGTCATCTTTGTTAGAAGATCAACATCTGCTTTATGTAGTAGTTACCTCTGAAATAGAAAGAGCTCAGTGACTATAGAGCCTGTCATGGGGAGGAGCTGCAGTAATACCTTCATAGGTAAGATAGAGGAAAGTATTTGTTTGAAGACAAACAGGTCTGATGGAAAGTCTAAGAGGAACAAGAAGCAGCATTTTGTACCCATACACAGCAATCAAAATTAAAACCCTGGGGTTGGAGAAGTAATAGTTCATGCTAACCAAAAGGTAAACCAAGTGCAGTCTCATTCAATATTAAAGAATTACCATCTTTCTCCTTAGATTGTCTGCCAACAATCCACAGAGAATCAGAGAATATGTATACTGCCCTGATGTTTATCCAACTATTTTTCCTGACACACACTGTCTTGTCTTACAACATCCTGGTGAAAGAAATCCTATCTTTGCTACATATACCATTGGTAATTCTGTAAAAAACCCAATGATTGTCAATCCACTAGTAGAACATTATGTTATGCACTAATAAGCAGACAAATGTCTGCAGATTAAGCTTCAGCTGGTCACAGATACTGCATGTACCCCATGCTTTAGTGGTCTAGACTGCATGGTGCTGTCAGAAACTGGCACAGGATAAGGAAGGAGAAACAGACCACTCTCTAACATAACTGAATTTTCAAAATCTTTTGATTTCTGAAAGCAGCCTGAAGAGTAAGTGCAAATTAAAAATACCAGAGGCTATTTTAGCTGAGGCTGTGAGAAATTTCAGTGACAAACATCCTGCCCAAGACAAAACAACCAGCAGCAGCTGAAGCAGAAGGCAGATTTGGCTCTGAGTACGGTGTTCAGGATTTGGGCAGGATTCTGTCATGACCATTGGGAACAGACATTTTGAGGAGTTTCTCCCTGTTGCAACTTGAAACCTTTCACACAGAGTCCAAAATCAAACAGACCTAATGCTTAAAAGAGAGTCCACCACAGTTCTATAAGCAGAGTTTCTCAGTGTATAGAAGTGTAAAGTCATGTGCCCATTTCTTTATAAACTCTTTTGCTAGGGCTAATCATCCAGCCTGTCATCACCTTGGACTCAGATTTCCCAGGTGTTCACATGAACCCTCTAAATGAGCAGAGATTCTTCTTTGTTTAAATCTGCAGCATGGCTTTTATTAATAACTGCTCTGTTAAATGCCTTCCCTGGATCCTCAGTGACTTCTGTTTTAGTTGCTATGACATCTTTTTTCTCCAACTTTAATAAATGGAATGTACAAGGCAATTATCACAAGGCTGCAGACAGGATGCAAGTGTGCCAGTGCAGTGATGACCAGCGCAGTCTGAGACCTTCTCATCTTGATCCTGTCCTCTCCCAACCAATTGCTTTGACTGCTATTGCCAAGCATAGTCTTCTTTGCTCCCCTCCCCCACTTTTCTATCAGATATTGCTGGTCTTCCCTTCCAAGTGCCTTGATGGATTATCTATCACCAGCTTACTTATCTTTCAGGCAGCATTGGCTTGCCAGGTCTCCTATCGTGTCAGCCAGTGATGCTCATTTCCATCAGTCTCACAACAGTTTCCAGCATGCATGACTGGCTTGTCCTCATCCAGTTCCCCATGCTGGTGGCAGTGGCAAAAGTGACACTGACAGTAGCTAGGCTGCAGACACACAGAGCCTGCTGGCTGTATTGTCAGCACTGACCTACATTGTCTTACTGTTATCTGCTACTCTCCTACCAGCATGCCTCCATTTCTTGTCTCCCTGCACACCTTGATAACAAGTTATTTTAATCTGAAACTTTTTAGTCTGTGCTGGCATGATGCATTGACTTGCCTAACATTTTTAGGCATGGAAGTAATGCAAGCATGGTGTGCTTCTGTTCTCTAGTAGGGTCACAAATTTCCTTAACAAAAATATACATCTTTTTTGGTGATAAATTGGTAAGTAGTTTACTATGGTTACAATAAAAAGTCAGTTGAAGCTCAGCATTTTGCTTTAATAAAAATGTTGATGTCTTTCTGAAGATTGTTTAAAAAGCAAAAGAGAAATACTTCTGAAGAGACAAACATCTTAAAAGCAAACTTCTATGACTGAAGTGACAAAACCCACTGGTACTGATCATCAGAAAGCCAAGCTGTTTTTCTCACTTAACTTTTACAATTCTGCCTGCTCCCTGTGGAACTTGCATTCCTGGTCATGACTTGCAGATAATGCTACAAATCATTAAAACAGTCGGATAGTAGTTTTGCAGCATAGCAGAAAAGCATAAGCAATTGTCATCTCTACTTACTGTAAATTTTTTTACTGAAATAATATCTTGAAATTCATATATATGATTGGGAACACTGGACACTGCATTCTTTTGCTCCTTCAAGGTGGCTACAAATCTGCTTGGAACACCAAAACACATTCAAAACATGCATCCTTCAATATGGACTTAATTTCCGAGCCTGATTCCCCAATGCAGTTGAGCTATTTTGCACGCTCTACCATAGTTTCCTTCTTGTACAGAAACTTAGGAATGTCACCAAGAGAACTGACCTCTCCCTGGATAATAAACAAGTGGATCACACTGAGGGACATGAGTTTCAGAGGCCCTGTCTCACTTCTGAGTGAATGATTCAGCTGCTTCTTTCCTACTAAGAAAAATCAATGTGTAATAGGATGTAAAACTCTAGAATACCTCAAAGAATGGACATTTAGATGCATTTTTCCCTGACTGGCAAAACATTTTATTTGCATGGCTTTACCTCTTTTTGCAGCTTTAGTAAGAAAAATTTAATTTACTAAAAGTAAAATTCTCATCCCCAAAACAACCTCTACTGAGCCAAAAAGTTAAGACTTTGCTCTTATTACACAAAGAATATTTTACTAAATAAATGCTACTGACTTTGATACAAAAAGTGAAAATGCTATTTTTTCCAGTGTACATTTATAATAACTGGTCAAAGAGAAGAGATAATGAGAAATAAAGTCACTTCTGTCTTCATAAAATTGAGTTAATAGAAGTTCAAATATTCCCATCCAATCAGTACAAACCTTTGCTACTATATTCCTGATTGATATGTGTAACAGTCCACTCAGTATTTTTTGGTTTTAAATTCATTGATTTGGTCTAGAGTTGCTTTCTTTTTTTTTTTTTAAGTGAGAGAACAGGGCTATTTATTTTGCAGATCAGAGAAACATCTTTGTTCAGCAATCAGAACTAGTTACCATCATCAACTCCAGCGATCTCAATGCGCTCCGGTGTCTTACAGACAGCAAGTCAACAACGATTATGTTTTTACTCTATAAAAACAATACAAAAATAACCTCATGGCCACATTCTGAATTTTAGATACCAAAGAAACTTGAACCTATTTCCTGAGCATAAACATTTCACGTTTAAAGAACAGTATAACTGTTAGGACTCAATTTTAGAGTTGACCAGAACAGACATTCCAGAGGACATACAATGAACTTCCAGATGTAGTCACCCTCACAGAATTAAGCACTTGCGTACCTTTACCTCAGATAGTGTAAGTCAGCATAGCTCTAACTCTGCTCTTAATGCTTGAGGATCTGGGCTTCCTGTTACAGGAGGGCGATAATAAATCAGAAGGGCAGAAGCTTCAACAGCCAGAGCGCCATCCTGCAGCGTGAGGGAGGTGAGCCAGGCAGGTCCAGGGATGATAGCCAGGATCAGCCAAGAGTCTGGACTACCAGGCAAGTTCATGCCAGCAAAGCAGGCCTGAGACAAACCTGGAAGCAAAAGGGTGTGGTGACTCTACCCAGGGCCAGATCAGTAGGTCCCATGGCTGAGCACAGGCATACCTGTGACAGCTCAGGCAATGATTTCAGGGCCAGGTCTAAGCTTACATGCAGCCTCTGGTCCCGTGGGTAGAGGGCGCTTGATGGGGGTGTTAGCAGATGGCAGTCAGGACAATTAACACCTATCAGTGCACTCAGATCCCATATAGAACCCAAATCTCACATTCTTTTTAAAATCTCACTACTAAATTTTTTCTGCTAAAGAACAATTCCTAATAAATAAGCACATTTTCTCAAATACAGAGTCTTACTGCACTACACTGTAGTAAACACCATCCAGCCATTTATTTAGGATCTTAAATTTGGATTTCCTATCTTCTGATGTTTTGGAAGTTTAGGAGAGCTCGTGAAGGATTTGTTGTTTATTATTTAAATGATCTGTTGCATTAGAAAAGGATGTTGTCAATAAGTATCTAAGAACAGAACAAGAGATACAACCATTCCGAGTCAGTGCAAAGGTCTAACCCAACATCCAGTGGCTAAAAGCAGCATGCCTAGAGTGTAAGCAGAATATAGGGATATTCTATTTTATATATATAGTATTATCCCTAAAATAGTCTTACAGCCTTCAGCAGTACACAGCTCAGCAAATCTGTACCTCGGCAATCATATTTCAGTGATCTAAAACACTGATGGGGTTTCTGACTGTTTGTGAAAGGTTTCTGCATGTACATAAGAAAGCAGTTTCAAGTTATCACCATAAAAGTCAGGGAAAAGAAAGGCTTTTGCCTTTCTGAACCACACAGTTATTTTGGTCCAAGCCAAATTACTCTTTAGCTTGAGCGCAAGCACAGAAATCTAAAAGCTCTCTTTGGAAAGATTTATATAAGCTAAACCAGTCCTACTACAAAGCCAGTTTTCAACTCGATAGCTCTCTTCCTAATATGAAAATACCTTTTATAACATTGTCAGAACAAAACAGCTGATACACAAGCTCCATTTCCCTTGTTTCTCCTAATGACCGGTACAAATGATTCCTGTTAAAATTAATTTTTGGTTCACAGATTTTAATGCAACATCTTTTAGTTTATGGAAAAGCATAGATCCTAAATAGCATTATTAGAAGTTCCGAGTTTCAATGCTCAATGATCAGAACTCTTGAGATTGGCATTCCAGAGAAGTGCCTGCAACTGCAGCATCCAGAATGACTAGCTGAAGATTTAGAAACTTGAGTTTTATATAAGGGTCTAAGAACTGAGATGCTGCCTAAACCCAGAAATCTAACAGAGTAGGATAACATTAACCTTCACTGTGTTGGGAACAGCTTCTGATCAATGCTATTTCTCAGGCTTTTCTTGTGATACTTTGATGGTGCTTCTACTGAATTTCAGTAGAGATTAGTCTTAATTCTCCAGCCAGTATACTGGGGCTGAGGTCTTAATTTTCAGTAGCCAGTAGAGTTAGGAGTACATACATTCCCAAGCTGGAAAGTGTTTTGCGACTTTTGTGTAATGATCAGTATTGACAGCTTATTCTATGAGAAATATTCAACCACAGGGGAGTGGAATTTGAGTCCTTCAGTGATCACCCATGTGCATGCATTTTGGAGCACTTCTTCTGGAATTTCACCTACATACTTATTATGAGGTCACTTGGTAGACTTTTCTAAAAGCACATATGTAGGACTCAAAAATGCTGATGTTCTTTTATGCAGTGTTAATTTCAAAATTATTTGAAATTTGGTTTTAATTTAGAAAGCTGCTGCTTTTACCTGCCATGCCAACGTATTACCACACACAAATTAGCGTGTGTCTGAAAGCTACCTAATTTTTTTCCAAGTATGGCAGTTCAGTTAATGAAAGATATTTACCTACAGAGCTTGCACAGCTTGTCTTTACACCAAAACAGTAACAACAAACAGCAGTAGAAAACTGGGCATGTTTTCCTGACTTTAGAGCATCTCTCCTCAAAATTCTTCAAACTACACCAGAAACATAAAACACGGGAATAACATAATTAAAAAGAAAGCATGTGTCATGCAGAGAAACAGAGCAGGGCAGCAGCTGTAATCCAGCCCACAGATAACATTTACAGCCGATTTTTCAGCCCCATAATGAATTTTTTTCTCCATTGCACTTAGGCCAGCTTCTGTGGAAGGACATGAAATACAATAGAAAGCAATATGCATAACAAACAGGGTAAAGCACAAAACATTCTTTGGTCATCTAGAAGAATAAAAGTTTGTGTTTGAACAAAAGAATTGGGTACTGGAAAGCATGGCTGTAGGAGGATGGGGTGAAAATTTTGAAAGATGACAGCTCCAGATTTACTGTGGAATAGTAAATGCTCCATATCCTGGTGATGGTACATTTTGCTGCCTGTCATCCATTCTAGATTTAAAAATACATAAATAATTTCAGTTGAGTACTATAAATCATATCTGAAATTCAGCAGCTGAGATGGATTACTTAAGATTTCTACCATTTTTTTGAAAATAAGTTTTCAGTCACATGTAGCTAGCAACTTTTATGATGATATATATTATCTGAGATGAAACTTGGCAGTTTCCCTTGATCATGCTGTATCTGTTGTTAAAAGGATTATCAGTAGTCCTGTTGGCAATTTACATTATGACACATAACAATGACTGTGGCATAAAAATGCCTTTTTAACAGAGTTTATTCATGCTATGTATAAATATGTTTGAAAAATAAGTGCTGTAAAAGATTCTCTCTGTAACATACTAGTGACTGGGCAGGACTGAGTGCCAAAAAAGAAAGTCTTATTTCTAGCTGCTACTTTTTGCTTCAGTACAAGTGCGATGGAAATTACTGGTTTAAAATTTATACCATTTGCCTTGTCCTGTCTATCTGAAAACCTTTTTTTTTTTTTTACTGTGAAGGTGGTCAAATGATGGAAGAGGTTGCCCCTCATTAGAGCAATCTCCATCATTCAAGATGCTCAAAACCCAAATGAACAGTGTCCTGAACAACCTGTTGTAGTTGCCCCTGCCTGAGCAGGGGGTGGACTAGATCGCGTAAAGAATCTGTCAAACCTCAGCTGTTCTTCTACTCTGACTGTTGGAAGTGAATTCTTCCTTATTGACCAGAGTCTATTAACTAGACAAGCAGTAGGAACATCACAAATGTCAAAAAGTCTAACACAGATTATATGAAAACAACAGCTTCACACCGATGAGCTAAGGATGCAACTTAACCAAAAGAAGACTAACATCTTAGGAAGCTGAAAATCTGCAAAAGATTTCTCCTATCACAAAGAACATAATCTAAAAGTGAATGGTGACACAAGTTAGCCATATTCATAAACTATAATTTCCCTAAATACTTTAGGAATACTACAATCAGAATTTTGTAAGATTTACTTGAGTTTGTAGACATGAGCAAATGGCATCCAAGCTATTTTCCCCAGCATATTCCCATATACTAGTATCTCCTTAATCAAAATAATAATATACTAAAAAACAAAAACATTATTCTCTTTCTTCAGCCATTTGCAAGTTGGTTTCCTGTTCTGGTACTTTGGAAATCACAATGGAAGCACTTCCCCCCCCACACCTGTTAATGAAATCAAGTTGTAAGCTTACTGATTTTGTCCATTTGACAGGCATAGGATTTCACAAAATAGTCTCTGATAAAATTAATATTTTGAGCTGGTATCTTTTTTGATGTCATATGGTCAACAGTAATTCTTCTTCCCTGTATAAACAGGTATGCATGTATTTTTATAGTTTGTATTAATAAGCAGTTCTACTAGAAATTCAACTGATGTTCACTAAAGTGCATAATGATTTTCACTGTGTCATGTTATTCTGAAACAAGGTTGGTGGCTGCCCAGGTAAATTCCTATGATGATAAAGAAATATCTGTGAAACTTGTGTGCTTTCAGGCTCATTTACATGACTTTTAACAAAATAGCCACGTCTGCTTTAACTGAAGCCTTTCTTCAGTCAGCACAATGTGCAGATCTTCTTAGAGGCATGAGTGCCTCTCTTCAGAGAGCACAATACTTATGGCATAAGAATGATTTAAGATTTATTATTTTGAGACAGTGTTCACAAATTGAACTTGCACAGCAAGAGATGTGAAGTACAAACAGTGGAACTTTTCTTGTGACAGTTTATGTGAAGATTAGCAGTTAACCTGTGGTCACTGTCAAACTGATCCTGAATTTCAGACAGGTTGTCCTCCTGCAGTGCCATAGGACCTGCAGGCAAGGGGCATGTCAGCCTGGCCATCTCCTAACCCAGTCCATAAAGACCTGGTTGTGCAAATGGTGATTACCTTCCCAGGCCTTTCTTCCTCCCACAAACTACATCTTTTCAGCATCTGATACTTTTGCCCCAATCCAGCTGGACAACAAAGCTAAATCCCCTCTCTGTCTTTCCTTTCTTCAGGAAAGAGTCACAGGTCTTCAATTTCGTAATACTCCAACTGTTTAGAATATCAGCATTGGAGGATTGAGGCAGAAATCTTTCCTCAGGCTAGACTGCAGTATCTAGAATTTTACCAAAGATTTGTTTACAACAGAGGCTTGAACAGTTTACAGCTTCTCCTAAACAGATACAGAAAAGCTGGCATTCCATAAGTAGTTTTTCAACAAATTGGAGTAAAGAAAATTGTCAGCTAAATCATGAATTTCTCATTTCCCCTATACTGAATTTCAGAAGCAAAGTACTGTATTGAAACTGAAGAATCTGCAGGTAAAGTATCTTCTGAGAAAACAGTGGTGCAAAACAGAAGTTTTGAATACTACTACAGGGTTTTCAGTTGTAACTTGGGCAATTTCTTATGAAGCCTAAATGATGGTTTATTTCTTTGAAGTATGTTAAGCAGCTTGTAAAAAAATTAAAAAAAGAAAAGCAACAGGAGAAGTAATATTACACAAGACTATGCTTTCTCAATCTTTGCAGTTTCAGATGGAAAGATTTTTTCCTCTTTCCTCTTTTAATTTTATAATATTGTCAACAAATTTGAAGTCTTCAAATTAACATGCACCCTTTTAACATAACTGACCTCTGTACAGTAAGAAATCCCAGCAAAATCAGCACTTGTGCAAAAAGATTCCACCCACATTCAGACAGAGATGTTTGGACATATCTTAATACTCCTGTAACAGCTTCCTGGAATTTTAAAGTAGAAGTTACAGGGGATATAATTCTTATGATTGACAAGAACTTTCTATGCAGAACTGAAGTGCATATCCATCTTAGACAGCATCAGCCATTGAAAACATGGTTGTCTCTTCTGAATCAGCTGTGTGCTCTCCATCCCAACTCATCCCATTCTGAGACAAGCATCTAAGATTATCCAGAACAAGCCACTCCAGAGCAGGCTACTTGTCCCCACACCATAGAATGGGCATAGGTGACTAGCATAAACAAGGTGTAAAACCCTTGCTAAGATTAGCAGTTAGAATCCATCCTCAGGACATAGCTATAGGAGAAATACAGCATATGGGAAAAACCTTAATTATGCAGGTGTCTGGCTTTAAAATGTTTAATTTTTCTCTTCACTAGTACCAGTGAACTCAAGAAACAGGGTTTTGAATTAATCTTGAGCTTTCCATTATTTGGACTATTTCACATACCACTTCAACAGTAGCCCGTATTACTTAAATGCATATCCAGATCATATAGGAGACCATGCTGTGTAGTGAAATATATTCCTTTGTAGGAAACAGTTTATCAGAATATTGCATTAAAAACCACATCTCTCCTTAAATACCAAAAAAACCTCAAAGTCTTCATTATGGGACAAGTGCCAGCAAAAATACATGGTCAGGGAGTTACCAATGTAGTGCTAATGTGGGAAATAGCTGCATATGTTCCTAAAGTAATCTTAAAGAATCTTCATGTCTGCAAGAAAAATTTCTAAAATCAGTAGCAGTGGAGATAGAAAATGATTTCCAAACAGTTCCAGTAAATAACGTTAATGCAAATAGAGAGCCTTTCATGCTGCCATTTGACAACATTTCTTGCTTTCACTCCTCTGTTTTAACATTTCTGCACTGACTTATTTGCATTGTTTATCTACAGAAATGTGGCATTCCTGTGTCAAAGAAGAGAGCTTCTACTGCTGCAATTAAATTATGTTAGCTGTCAGAGGTTAAGCAAGGCTAGCAGCTCTAGAGGAACAAAGTTACCCGTGTCATAACTAGCAGTGCAGTACTGACATGGTGCATGTTACCAGTGAACAAACATGCAACAAACAGATAATTTGCCATAGAAACCTAAATTGCCAGAGGTACTCTGGGTTTTAAAGTGTTTCTTTATCTCCCATTCATCTTTAGTAGTAGTCAGGGAGAATAATTTCACACTTGAATTAACATCACATGATTAATACTGTTTAAATTCAGGATACAGCTTTACACTGATTATTTACCATAAGATAGGTACTACTGATGTGATTTAATTTCAATGTTCTTCCTTCACAGACATCATCAAGACAGCCTTTTTAAAAAAGCTTTCCTACCTGAGGAACTTTCTACTCCACTTCATGGGGAATGCTTGGCTCAAAGTCACCTTGCAAAAATAATAATGGCTGTTAGGTGACACAGTCTAACAGAAAAAGGCAACCCAGACACATGGAACCAGGTACATTTAAAACTTTTTACAACAGCCTGCAACATCTTAGCTATAGAAGTCCCAAACCTTGATTTACATAGGCATGTAATCTGTGTATTGCTCTGTCCCACAGCTGATGGAGGTGGCACATTCATTTTTGTAATTAACTTTGGTAACTAAATCTTACTTAATACCAGGTTATCAAATACCTGTACAATTTTTCCACCATTACATTAATTTTTTTAATTGCTTTAAAATATGGTTCATGTTAAAGCAGACAGTTTAATATGAAGTCTAATTGTTACAGCTGTGCAACAAAAAATAGTGAGGGACTTAAAAGTGCAGGTGAAGAGTTAAATACAATATTGAGCCAAGTGTCCACGGTCTACCAAAGACAAACTATCAGACACCTACAGAATAGCATGCAGAAAATAACCAAACACATCATCTGAACAGAGGTGCTAATGACTGAAGTGTATTTAACATATAAAGCAATTACTAAGTGCAGAATAAGAGATGAACCTATGGGAAGACATTTAAGTTACTAGTTAAAAACATAAAAGAATCTGCGTTTGTAGTCTGAATTTAGGATCCAACAGCAGGATCTGGTTGTATGAGGCGTCGTCGGAAACTCAGAGTACGCTGTACTGTCCTGAATGAAATGTGACAAACCCAGTGCTGAGTAAAACTGGGTGCCACAAAGAATCTGGGAGCAGTGGGACAAAGAGCTGTTGCAGTGACTGAGGAGCCTCCACAATGCCATCAGCACACTGGGGCCTCTGAAGTGTGGCAGCAGTCAGGGACAGAAGATCTCATGGCCAGTAGCCAAATCAGGCTCTGGAAGGAGCAGTGAACATGAAAGACCACCATTACCTTTGAAAAACACTACTGCACGTACACGAGTTGTCCATTTTCATACTACCTTGTACTTGCCAAAGTTGAATGAAAATTCCTCTCACATAGAAGGTGGATAGAAGGAACCTAACATTTAATTATTAGAGAAGCATAGTAAAGAGAACAGTGCAGTGGTACAGTAGAGAGGCAAGAGCAGAGGAAGGAAAGGAGACACTATAGCAAGGAACTGACTAAAGCAAGTAGTAACATACCATTCATTTAACAGTAACAAAAGGTGCCTGTCCTTTGCTCTCTAGGAGCAGAAGTATGTCTACATACAGTATCAATAATGCCTGAAAGCAATAATACATAACAGACTAATGGATCTGAGAAGTCATTAGTGGCATGTAGGAATCTTACTTCCTCAAAGTAATCTGCATGAACATTAACATTAGAGCTAGTCAGAGTATGGATAATCTTGCCTGTGCAAAAATTGATATAACATCAAGTGATATGAAAAGCATAACTTCTGTTTTTACATGTGAAGTGTCAAAAAAAATCTTGATAGGTCACTTGCAACATTTTTTGCATGAAGCTTAACTAAAAATACTGATTTCAAAAAATATTGGGAAAGAATGTAGATATTCAGGCTTTTTTTTCATTATTATATCAGTAAAATAACTGGAAAAATATCTAGTTGAACTGTCTTTTGCTAATGGGCAACTATTTAGAATTTCTTATGTAAACTGCTAACCTACTCCAGAAGTTAATGTGAGAAGTAATGTAATACAGTTATGCTGTTGTGCTACCTTTCTCTTAAGCTAGATCAAAAGACAAATGGCATTATCTATTGTATCTAGACAATAAAAGGCTGTTTCGTTACAGGAGTGTTTTGTTGCAGATCTTTTCTTATTCTTTAGATAGAAGGGAAAAAGCTACAAAGACGGGTATAAGACTAATAAATCATTTTTTATATAAGGAATATATACTGACATCAAATATGTTGATATTGCTAATGGTTCTAGCATAACATTGGTGTGAGAGGATTACATATTTTTAAAGCAAGTGTCACAGCAATTGTCTGTTCAGAAAAGGTAGTTCTTTGGAAGAGCAGCTGTACTTAGACAGGAATGGCTTTTGAACATGCAAAGCAGGTGAGAAGGTCCTTTCCTGGCTCTGCTCACCAAGAGGCAGATATACCTGACAACAAGTAGCATAGAAACAGAATGGGAGGAGCTATCATTCTTATTCCCACCACCACAGAGTGGGAGAAACAGTCTGAGATAATTTCTTGGGAAAAAAAAACATATAACAAAGTAAATCACAGAAATTCTGAAATATTTTTAAAAGCAACCAACAGACAATTGAGACCTCAAAAAGTTAACAAGTGCCAATAATATTACTTTCCTCCTCACTTTAAAGGAAATTTAGTAACTTCAGGCCCCACTACTAGTTTCCTTTGTTTTATCTATTTGGTCCCTTTATTTTCTGTTTGCGCTCAGAAGTTGCTATTTCCTTGAAAGGCAGGTTAAAAACTTGGTGCGAACACTAACTGGAAACACCAAATGAAGTTCAATAGATTTTTGAAGCAAATGCTATCACATTCCCACAAAGGTAAGCATTGGAGATGGGGTTGTGTGCTTTCAGGAGTTGGTGTACAAAAAAAAGAATCATTTGCACATACCAGTCTACAAGCTCAGAAGATGTCATCCTAAGTGTTAGAGTTCTGTTGAAAAGAAACTATGAGTGTAAGAAAGAAGTTAACAGTAGGATGGCCAAAAAAATTTTACTTGGAATTATTTTAGTGTTCTGTGAAAGCTCAAGAGTTCAAGCAACAGCTCATTTACCCAATTTATGCCGTTCTTGTTGTACTGTAACTACTGCTTAGTTATGAAGTTCTTTTTTTCACACCTTTTTCACCTTGCTCTGTTCTTTCTCACCCCACCCAACTTACTGTTCTTTCAGCATCCTCATACCCTTCATTTCTGCCTTCCACCCAAGTGGTATCTTTCCTTCATTCCTCTCTTACCTTTTTTTTTCATTTTTATATCTTTCAGTCTGTGGTAGAATACTTAGCTTTGTGGGCAATAGGGAAAAGAATGGAAGTAATCTATTTCTTCTTATTGGGGAAGTGGTAGACTACATCTGTGGCAAACTAAACTCTGGGAGTCCAACTGGTATTGCTTTGAGTAATTCAGTTTCATATCTGCCAGTCCCCAGCTTTATTTTTGTGTTCAAGAATTCTTTACACATCCAACAAGCTCACAAGTACACAAGCTTTTTAACAAGAAAAAAACTTTAAGAGCTTTTGCTGCAATGTTTGGTACAAACAAAAGGGACTTTTTGTCAGCTGACGAAGGAAGCCGCCATTGCAGAGGATGACATTACTTAATAATAAAATGAAAACTAAGATGAAATAAAAACAACGAAACATGACTTTCCCCTCACTAAGACAGATTGCTGCATATAATGCACCAGTTGAATTACAATCATTTGGAAAAGGCTACATTTACTGTGAGAAGTAATCCAGCAGTTTGAAAAGGTCCATGCTCCATGTTAAAAATATAGCTGTATAGAAGCTGTTTCATAGCTAGAGCTGTTTTGTCAAATAGATCTTGACCTAGCTCTTTGTAAATTACTTCTAAAAATCCTGGTTTCAGAAGCTAGATAAGGAGAATGGAGGTATTGTCACTTAACAAGCAGCATTAGGTTAAGAGGAACTTTGGTGATACTTAGTGAGACCACAGAATCTGTTTTACCGTCTAATACAGTCTCTGTTGAACAATGAACAATGAAACTGGGTTTGTGCATGTTGTTCCTTTCACTGATTACATTGTTCAGGCAAATGCAATCACAGCAAGATTAACTACCTTCTGAGATAAGACACAGAGCTCAGCTAGAAGCAGCTGTTAGAGGTTCATATCTATCACAGCAATTCATTGTTTTCAAGGAGGCAGTATCTTACAAGGAAGGGGTGAGGTATAGCTTGTTCTGCAAGAAATCAGGGGGCAAACTGTCATTTCTGACTACAGTTTCATTTGATTAACTACACATCTTCAATTCAAAAGTTCTTCACTTTTGAGTGAAGAACTTCACTTACAACCTGTTTTATCACGACAAAGCTACAGCTTTATCTCTATCTTCTGCAGCAAGATGTCCAGGGTATATTTGTTATATTATAGGAAGTATCTTTAAGTGAAATGATAGCTCCAGCTAGGAAGTTCTGATATACTACAGCAAAAAACTACTTTAGCAAAGAGCCCAAGTGTTTAGAAACTTCTTTCCCCACTCATTCCTCTGTGCTAGCTCTCATCCACTGCAGTCACCTCTCTCTTTGTTATCAGCTGTGCTGAAAGACATACAAGAACCTTCTTCATCTATGGAAAAATTATGTTCTCCTACTGGCCCTGTCTTTTCTCTAATGGAGCCTGTGAAGGTGCATTTTTCTCAAACATCTTTCCCTTGCTTCTACTTTGGAAATAATAGTTGATGTAATCAGTTATATACCTCTTTATTCCTCCACTACACTTGGCCTAAGCAATTCTCAATACTTGCAAAACAAGTACACCATGATTTACATACCATTCATTAATTGAATTAGATTAGATAATCTAACAGATAAGGATGAATTACTAAATAGATCTCTATCAAATTTAATTTTAAGAGAAGCACATACAGCTTGTTACTTCTCCAAGGCACCTGTGCTACTGCAGCTGGACATAGTTCAACAATTATGAATTAGTATCTTATGATCACCTGTGTTTTTCTTAGCCAGTTTATCAGTTTGATTATAGCAAAGGACAAAATAGAAATGCTATTTCTTAATTGTTAGAAAATAAATTTAATAGTACTGATGAGAACTGGAACATGAATATTTGAAACTTGAACCACCAGCAAGCAACATCATCTCATTTTCTCTTGAAAAGTTCCTCACTTGGAAGTCACAGCAAGATTCAAACTGAGATTATCTGACAAAAACTGAGAACCATTACTGTAATCCACAGTAAGAATTAGCAGCTGTTTCTAGCCTTCCTCATAATTTAATTAGTAAAAGGAATGCCAAGGATCCACTTTAGGAGAATTTACTTCTCATTATTGAAAGCCTGAGGATCACTAGGAATACTAAGGATACTACTGTAGTGCATGTAACAATGGATAACATTCCTTGTTTACTCATCACTTAATAGTTGATGTCCTTGCTTTAAATTACTACAAAGTTAAAGCTTTATGCACAGGGAAAAAATTAATACCAGTTTGAGTTTCATAAGTATCTAGTGTGGTTTATACGGTAGTATCTAATGTAAGAGCTTCATAAATATAAAAGAAAAATACTTTTCTAGTGTATTATTAGCAAAACTGCATGAGCCTGCAAATTAAAATGCACTTAACATTGTTAACTAAATTAACTGCAATAGTCTGAATTAACCTTCAAAGATCCCTAGAAAAAGAAAATGCAATAAGCAGTCTCACAGGATAAAACTCCTACCTTTTACATAGAGTACTTGCAAACATAGATCACCAGTAGAAGTTTTATTGAACTACAAGTAATCATAGCAATATTATCCAATTAGTGCCATTTATTCACAAGCTTAAGAAAACAGGCCAAATACTTAACTCAAAGTATGACTCTCAGCAAGTGAAATTGCAAAAAAAAAAAAAAA